>WOVY01007294.1:0-43052 GCA_013436015.1 Rhipicephalus annulatus
CTGTGACCAGGAAAGCACTACCATCCACCTTCACATACGTAATTAATAGCACCCCCCCTTAATAGGGTTGATGAACATAAATATCTAGGCGTCACAATAACATCGGATCTCAAGTGGGACAAGCATATAAGTAAAATAATCTCAAAGGCGCTACGGAAGCTATTTTTCTTAAAAAGAAGCCTAGCACACGCAACAACGGCAACGAAGCTGCTAGCCTACACATCATTTGTAAGGCCTGTTCTAGAATACGCTAACACAGTCTGGTTTCCGCATACAGTGACTAACATAAAAAAACTTGAATCAATACAAAGAAAAGCTGTGAGGTTCATTCATAATAAATATAAGCGCACAGACTCGCCCACGCATCTTTTAATGAAATCCGGTTTGCAAAAGTATCCACAAGAGCGAAACACGCTCGCCTAAAATTCTTATTTCAGTTACTGAAAAATAACTATCGAATAGATATTTCTAAGTATATTTCGTTTTCCCAGGCTCGACCTACACGTAATAAGCATGCGCACACATTAACAGAATATGCATGTAAAAATGACACGTTTAAGTATTCTTTTTTTCCGCTCGCAATATCAGAATGGAATCAACTTGACGCTACTATCACCAACATCGAATCACTATCGGAATTTATGGCACAAATAGAAAAAAATGTGTTTGCGTAAGAGGACCTATGCATGCAAAGTCACCAACATAGATTTCTTCATTTCATCTTCTAGAAACTTTCCCATTTACGTCAACTTATTGCTCAATGCCAGAAATGTAATCTTATTTACCCTAGTCTTATTCCAGCCCCTACCGACACCTGTACTATTATTATTTTCTTTGGTCACTTTTTGCGAAGCCTCATGTTCCTTCTTTTTGCTTCTTTATCATTTCCCTTGAACCTAGCATGTGTTAGGCGTTTTTGTGTAAATTCCACTGAGTATGCTGTTCCTTAACCAGCATTTTGTTTGCCTTACTGTATGCTGTATATATCGTGCTTCTTGTTTTTTTTTTTTTTTTTTTCTGTAACCCACATATGCTGTAATTACGCTACAAATGTTAGTGTATGTTTAACTCACTTGTTTTGCTTTGATTTTTTTTTTTTCTTTCCCTCTTTTCCACTATTTTTATTGCCTGTACTGAAAATCATTGTACTGCCCAACTGCCACGCTCTCGAATGAGAGTAGCAGTATTGAAAATAAAAAAAAAATAAAAAAATAAAAAGGACTACATCGCTAACAAGCATCTGGGTATGCAATATCAACTCTATCGTGAACTTTTGCTTAGCGACAGCCAAGAATACAGGAGGCTTCTGCGAGTGTCGAGAGAGCAGTTTGTCCAGTTGCTGTCGCTCGTAGGACCTCGCATACAACGACAGGACACCGTAATGCGGCGAGCCATATCAGCTGAAACAAGGCTGCAGGTCACGCTACGATACCTTGCTTCAGGCAAGTGTTGCACGTCTGTGCATTTCTACTCGAAACATTGCTCCTATTGTTGCATCCGAGACTGTTCAGACTTGGAGAGCCTCGCTTTTAGAGGTGGCATTACGTTGTGTGTTGTAAAACGCCAGCAAGGTCTTGAATAGGCACATATGTGACACTAATAAAACAAATCTTGCGAAGGCTACGAAAGCCCTCTTACACAGCCTCGCTGTCGTTGATGTACAGTTTGGCACTCTTGGCATACATCTGCGAATTAGTGACGGTATTTTTTTCCCTTTGTGCAGGAGAGAGCCACCACTCCTTGAGTCGCCAATTTCGTCTGGGCCACTCGACTGTAAATGATATCATCCATGAAACATGTAATGTAATTTATGAAGAGCTGAAGAATGAATTTCTCAAAACTCCAAGCACCGAGGATGAGTGGAGAGACGTCGTTGCTGGTTTCAGTAGAAACTGGAACTTTCCAAACTGCGTTGGAGCGATGGATGGAAAGCATGTGATAATTACTAAGCCAGCAAACACGGGAACAGTTTACAGAAACTACAAGAAGAGCTTTAGCATTATACTGTTTGCCGTGGTCGATGCGAACTACAAATTTTTGTACACGGATGTTGGTGCGCCAGGGTCACAGGGAGATGCGGGCGTCTGGCAAACTACGCCTCTGCAAGCACACTTGTCAAACATGTCGGCTGGTCTTCCGGAACTGGTCAAGGTGGGAAGCTTGCCTGATCTGTACTTGCCACCAGTTTTCGTCGGTGATGACGCGTTTCCTCTTGGAAGAAACTTGATGAAACCGTTTGGGAACGTTCGTTATCAGAAGAGAAGAGAATATTTAATTACAGGTAATTTATGTCACTACTGAAACAGCACTATGTGATATTTAACCGTTTAATCGAAGGTGCGCTAACCCAGATTTGCAGCACACATTAGCATGCTACTATCTTCTCAGTGGTGTAAAGTGTATAAAATTATATCTTACTTTTTTTAATGCTTTACAGGTTATCCAGGGCTCGGCGTGTAGTTGAGAGCACCTTTGGAATACTTGCGAATAGGTTTAGATTTCTGCACACCGTGATTGACGCTGAGCCAAAACGGGTGACATCAATGGTGAATGCAGCATGCGTATTGCACAACTTCCTCGCCAATGAATTGAACGCAGCTGACTCGTGTGCCGACACAACGCCTACTGCAACTCTGTTCTCTACACAGCCTTATTCTCGCGGACGAGTAAGTGCTGTTGGCTCCGCCGTACGTGACAGCCTATGCGAATTTTTGAATGGCAGGGGTGCTGTGTCATGGCAGCGTACGTCAGCCCACTTGGAGGCCGATGTATACAGAAGGCCATAAGATTACGCAAAGATAGTGCAAGATGCACATGCGTTGTCATAAAATAAAGTTGTTGAAAAATAAAATGCGGTTTGTTTAGTTGAAGGGCGAGATCTTGTATACGCTGTCATATGAATGGCATTTCAAATTACGGATATTTACTTAAAACTGAGTTTCATTCACACTGACAACAATGCTGGAGGTAAGCAACGATTTATTAACTGGCAATATTAAATGAGATCTGTTGAGCTTTCTTACTCGCTTTTGTTGATGTAGATTTCAAGTGCGCTTAAGATAGCCTTCTGGCATGGGATCAGCTTATCCTTCGGAACCTCGCGCATGTGTGCAGCAACAACTTTACCAAAATAGTCGATATCATCTTCCTGCTGTGTGGTACTCGCTGGTTGGCCTACGCTTGCAGCTATTTTTTCCAACACAGTTTGCCGTTGGGCCAATATTTCATCTAAACGATGGGGAGATCGGCGCCTTTTCTTCTGTGTTCCTTGGCGGGACATTGCAGAGAGTGCCTTGCCCGCAATTGGGTCGTCCACGGTAATGTTTTGGTCGTCAGTCGCTGCAGCTGCATCGTCTGAGGTTTGTGAAGGATCATCAATGTCTGGTCGTACCTGCAAGACACAAAATGGCGCACAAAGTCTCTCGCAATTCCAAAATGTAATGCTTTGCAGACACACATCTGCGTATCTATTCCGATTACAATCTGTATTACAACCACGTAAAAGCAATGGTACATTATTCGTGATTTGGCGTAATTAGAGCGCAAGATTCAAACTTCAGTGTCAACAATTTTTGGTCATATCTAATTTAAATATAGAAACGACGTTTGAATAATTCAGCACACCAAGCAACTAATCTTAATGTAGAATTATTTTGGTGTGTGTTCAAGCATTGAAAAGGTTGTAAGGCTGTATAAGAAAGTGCTAAGTAATAAAAAATACATATTGTAAAAATTTACGCGGCACAAGAAGGCTTCATCACAAATACGAAAAACAAGGGCAGTTTACCTTCATGGTCTCCGCCGCAGCTTGGCATGCATCAGTGCTCACAGAACGCCAACAGGTCACTTTTGAAGCATCCAAAAACCTGAGTGAATTATAAAAGCGCCAGCGACCTTTATAAACGTCCGAGCTTGGCATTCCACTCTTTGTGGATTCTACTTTCTTCTTCTCCAACCGGTATGTGCGTCTCTTATTGTCAAAGAAGCGCCGAAGGGCTTCTGTAAAAAAAAAGAACAAAACAGAGGGGGGGGGGGGTGATTATAAGTACGATTTACACCATGCAGTTTCGGTCAATCACCATCACAACACATTATGCTGAAAAAACGTGGCTGGTGCTCTAACGAATACTGCAGTGAATGTTTTCAGTTTTACCGCAAGCTTACGCATCACAAGCAACGTTTGGCGGACTCGTCGCCATTAACACTGTTCTTGAATTTCGCGCCGATTCCTTGATTAAAATGCATTTTTATTGAGCAGCCCTGCCTCCGGCACGGTAGCATGCTTGGGAATGCGCTGACCACGGCCGTCACTTGTAGACACCAATGTGCCCCACGTCATGCATAACAGGTACATTCCAGAAGGTTATTATCACGAAACCCACCCATATAATAACGCAAAACATAGAGAGTAAATATAAATGGTACTTACTGGCATCGTACGGCCCGTACGCAGGCCACTCCTCGTTCATTTCCTTCGCTATGCGTTCCCATATACTCTCCTTCACTGTTGTGTCCGCGTACTCGGCGAGTGTCATATCCCACAATGCGGGGAACTGCTCAACAAGGCGCAGCAGAAAAAAAGTTGCGTCGTCGCTCAAGTTCATAGTTGGAGTTGTTTGCGGTAGTGTGCGTCGAACGTACTTCCCACGCAAAAACCCAAACAAGACGAGCAGAAAAAAAAAAACGTGCCTGTTGCCAGACCCTTATAACTTCGTCGGCTAAATTTACGAAACCACACGAGAAACAGAAAAATAAGCGCTTGTTGCCACACTAGTATTGGCGTCCTCCGCTAAATTTGTCGTGTTTTTCCGCGGGAATCCGTTTGCGAAAAAGAGCGTGGCATTTTCCGTCCGCGACGTCCGCGGACGCGGCACGGATGGCGGAAATCCGTGACGTGGGGTCACGTGACGCGCCGTCCGCCGCGGAAAAGACGGATTTGGTCCGTCGTGTGGATACACGCTAAGCAACAGCTTTTGACGGGTAGCTGATATCGAAGACAGCTTCTGTTGTTGCTCTTCCACGCGATGCTCAGTCGCCACTTTTTCAGCTTTTGTCACAAAATGCCTGTCGACGCGCGTTGTCCTCGTGTCGTCAACCACAGGCATCGCTTGCACGGCTGCAGCTCCGGTGGATATCGGACACCGGCTTGTGCATGTCGCGGAGCTCGTCGCCGTCAATTCACTCGACGCTACTTCAGGTATATGAGACGGACACTTGCGTTTTTTTGACAGAGGCATGAGCGGTCGCGAACTTGCTTCGCCCGCCAGCCATCGTCGCGTCCGAACAATTTGTGACATGGGGTCTCGAATTGTCGGGCACTGTCTGGCTGACAAATTTTTTGGTCATTCAATCGGAAAGCAGGATTCGCCCCAAGTGGTACAAACGTGCCAATGCCGTGCGAGTATTCCCTCCTTTTCGGTGGCGTGTAGCTGCATAGTCGCCAGACTTAGTTATTTTTTCGCTAAAACGGGAATGCAGAAGAATTCAGCTTTAGAATAAATCAAAAATAGCCACGCTGCAGGTAATGGTTACCGCAGACGACTGCATTAAATTATTCCGTTTTCGGGGGGCGTTTTTGAGCGAAAGTGATCATGAAGATCTCTTTAGAATGCAGTAACAAAATAATTACTAATCGAAGGCGGTAATATTGCAGCAATAGATTCTTTTGGACGTCCAGATTTCGCAAAAAAATTTCGAAAAATTGATTTTTTGGCAATTTTCACTCTAAAACACCCGTGTCTCCAAAACGCCTTAGAGAGGTTCTGCTACCACGTCTTGGAAACTAGTCTCCTGGCATAGTCGAAGCACCTAGATAGAGAAGGGTACCTGTGCACTTTGCTCATTTTTTTTGACTGAGGCAATGCACAGGAAAAGAAAACGTACGGGCATTAACGATAACAGAGGGCACCACAACGGGAAAAGGTAGCAGTCATTCTGTTATGCAGTCTGTGTCACACCGCCTAAAGAAAATAGGACAACGCCTCAACGTGAAGGTGGTCTTCAGTGCTATTGACGAGTTGTCCCAGTAGACAAACAGAACATGGACGGTTGTCTATCTTAAAGCAGCGACAGCGTATGTCATTCCTTTTCAATGTCTCCACATGCTCGGCAGTTGATAAATCGACATGAACTCGGGTCTTTGCTTTAGTAAAGTTCAAGAGGTCCTCTTCGTTCCACTTTTTCAACTTCACAGACCAATCCTTAAATAGTTGCACAGGCTCAGGTTCCCATTGAGAAATCCACGGATGCCCACTCCAGCGAATGCGGAAGATTCCTTTTTCCTTGTCAGTCCATTTCAAGTCCTGGCCATAGCGTCGGTCGTAGAGGCATCTCGCAAGGAAGCGAGTGAGACATTTCTTTTGTCTCGGCAGAGCAGCTGGTGGCGGGTCGGGCTGTTTTTCGACACCATCCTCATCCCCGGATAACACTTGGCAGTTGCCTTGCTGTAGTGTTGTGTTTGTCCTTCAGTGACACACACTCTTGATGGGAGGCCTTATGCGGGTGGATTTCTCTTCGCAGCGTGCAGTTGCCCTCCGCATTGCAAAATGTTGCCCGCGGCGAAGCCGAATCGACAGCGGGACTGCGTTCCACAAGGGCGGGTCATTGGGGCGTTGCACCTTTTTCGCTGTTGCGGTTGCTTCAAGTGACGCATCTGTCGATGCATTACGATCGGTGTAACTAGAGAGAACGAATGAACTCCTGCTCCACACACAGCGTGCTGCTATCTATGACACGCACGTGGCTACGAAGAACGTGTTGGAGGTCCCGTATCGGATGTCGGTCACCGGTGCCGCGTCCCGCTGGCTTGACAGGAGTTGCACTGGTCCAGGTGCGACAGCCTGGTTCGCTCTATGTGGCTGATACAACGGCGAATGATGCCGAACGCTGCCGCCACTTCAGCGGCGAAGTACATGTGTGTAGCCACCGCATCGTTCGAACTATTTTCCTCGTCACATGAGCTGTCAACCTGGGGATTCTAGGTACCTGCGACCGCAGCTACTGTGTCCTCTTCAGCCAGGCTCCCAGCAGCCTGGAGATAGCAGTGTGCTTCAACGAAATCGTCTGTGTTTCTACTCTTTCTGTGCTGATGCCATGTGGGACAACGGGCCTGGTTTCGAGTGGCTGCATCAATTATTCTAGTTCCCTGACTTTCAGTGATCGAGAGTTTTCCAAACGGGGTGGCTCCCGAAGTATCAGTATTTATGTTTTGAAAACCTTTGGGGCTGAGTAACCTTGACGTAAATGCAGAGTAGTGTCTCGAGGGTCGAGTTGAAGTCGAAAGAATCGTCTTCTGCTTGATCAGGCGATGCTGTGACCATTTCATTCTCATCTCCATTGACTTGATTTATATTACTTGATGTAGATATTCTTGCTGTTGGTGCAACCTATGAGAGGGAAGTGAAATCTGTCACAGCTGAATCATTAAATGAGCAATGTACAATGTATCTCATAGAGCATGCTGATATACCTCACCATCTCTATTTCTTCAACAAAACATTTCAATGTCAGCAGGTGGTTTAGGCTGGTCCAATTTGTGTTTTTCTGGTGCTGTTTCAGGCCCACGGGTGTGCCATTTGTAGACTATACTTTTTGTACGCATAGACGCGATTTGCAGAAAAGGACAAGTAGTGAATAAATAATTATTTACAATTGACCGTAGTAAAGCTGCAACTCTTCAGCTGTTTGTATATTTGCAATTGCATATCTTGCCACATCTGCATAATAAACAAGGTTAAGCCAGTTTAGTTTCAGCTGAACTGCTGAAACTGCCTGCTGTCTTGCCACTGCCTTGTGTGCACACCATGAGTCTTCTCCCTTTGGGCACTGTGAATGTTTTGGCTTTGTATCAGTAGAAGTCACATGATAGTAAGTGGCAAGCACAGCATTCTTCATCTCGTCGATGTTTCCCTGGTGTGCCTTGAGTGCCCAATCATAATAATTTGTAAGTTTCGTTACAAGCTCAGCAGTGAGCTTTCTTTTGCCAGCTAGGCTTGGCCCACCTTCCCCCTTGCTCTTCTGCAGGAGGTTTCTCAGTGCAGCACCCATCCTTTCATGTATGTGATTTACGCAATCCTCCTTTTCGATATCCCCTAGCCATACACTTGCTCCTCCTGAAGGCTGTTGAAAGTGCGGCTATCGCCATCGCACATTATAGTTGTGTAGCGTAATTCACATTTTTCGAGGGACCGGCGAAACAGAATTGTGGCGGCCTCCACCTCCATCTGGCCAGGGTTGCTCGAAGAGTTTTTTCGGCACCTATTTCGAGCTCGCCACTCACTGTATCGAGGGTAATCATCCCTGGTGCCAATCTCGCAACCCAAACAGAAGTTTCAGAAAAGTTTAAGTCCAACACATAGCCTGAAAACAGTTTTAATACAGTCCCCACACAAATGTGTGCCAAGTGGCCACGAGTGAACCAAGTCCTGTCAAACAAAACTGCAATATTGCCGGGGTTCCTGAAATTCAACTCAGGATAGATGGCCTTCACAGCTGTCGCGCACTCACTCATAATACTTGCGGATGCGTTCATCGCGGCAGGGTTCATCTTGGTTTTCACGTAGTCTTGGCACGTTTTGTGGTGCATTCCACAGCGAGACACATTTAAGGCCTAAAAAATGTCGTTTAGCACGGTCTTCTCATTGCCCGTGATCATAACTGCACAAACCACAAGCACATTTACTTCGAAAAGGTTGCATGTCACATTCCCTCCTGCTCTCGGCGAGCTCCCTCCCGCCCTGACATTTCCACAGACACGCACAGTTCACCACTATTCTAACTGCCACACCGTACTCACGGTCGGTCGTGAAACGTTTAGTAGGCCAAAGCAGAATTCGCATTTTGCACACCGAAGTGGTTGGTTCAGCAATGTTAGGCTTAGCAGCGTAATCACGGTGCCGCACCCCGCCGCATCCGGGAGTCTCCTATAAGCAACAGCTTTTGGCGGGTAGCTGATACCGAAGACAGCTTCTGTTGTTGCTCTTCCACGCGATGCTCAGTAGCCACTTTTTCAGCTTTTGTCACAAAATGCCTGTCGACGCGCGTTGTCCTCATGTCGTCAACCACAGGCATCGCTTGCACGGCTGCAGCTCCGGTGGATATCGGACACCGGCTTGTGCATATCGCGGAGCTCGTCGCCGTCAATTCACTCGACGCTACTTCAGGTATCTGAGACGGACACTTGCGTTTTTTTGACAGAGGCATGAGCGGTCGCGAACTTGCGTCGCCCGCCAGTCATCGTCGCGTCCGAACAATTAGTGACATGGGGTCTCGAATTGTCGGGCACTGTCTGGCTGACCAATTTTTTGGTCATTCAATCGGAAAGCAGGATTCGCCCCAAGTGGTACAAACGTGCCAATGCCGTGCGAGTATTCCCTCCTTTTCGGTGGCATGTAGCTGCATAGTCGCCAGACTTAGTTATTTTTTCGCTAAAACGGGAATGCAGAAGAATTCAGCTTTAAAATAATTCAAAAATAGCCACGCTGCAGGTAATGATTACCGCAGACGACTGCATTAAATTAACCTGTTTTCGGGGGGCATTTTTGAGCGAAAGTGATCATGAAGATCTCTTTAGAATGCAGTAACAAAATAATTACTAATCGAAAGACGTTAATATTGCAGCAATAGATTCTTTTGGACGTCCAGATTTCGCAAAAAAATTTCGAAAAATTGATTTTTTGGCAATTTTCGCTCTAAAACACCCGTGTCTCCAAAACGCCTTAGAGAGGTTCTGCTACCATGTTCTGGAAACTAGTCTCCTGGCACAGTCGAAGCACCTAGATAGAGAAGGGTACCTGTGCCCTTTGCTCATTTTTTTGACGGAGGCAATGCACAGGAAAAGAAAACGTACGGGCATTAGCGATAACAGAGGGCACCACAGCGGGAAAAGGTAGCAGTCATTCCGTATATGTAGGGTTGTTCGTTTTCGGATTTTATATTTTTTCAAATTCGGGGGGTAAAAATCGGGCGTTATTTTTCAAACTGATATTCGGGGAAAAATCTTTTTTTGCGAAACCATTCCTTACTTCGGGTTTTTTCGGGTTAAATATACGGTTGTACTTATCAGAACTTACACTGAGCTTATCAAAACGTATCACGGGCCTTTTAAGTATAACACGTTAAATTTGGTGTTTCAAGCTGGTAATTGGGACAGACACCAGAGTATTATAGCAAATACAGTATACTACCTGAAAATTTGTTTTTGTTTGAAAATGAATCAGTGGTGTTTGAAAATGAATGAATCAGTAAACATTGACTATTAGAAATTATATATTTTATTCTGGAAAATCTGGTCATCGATTTTTTACACGTCCTTGTTGACATACATAATCATCTGCATGCTCAACATGTCAGTCTCCATTGGAGATCTGTCCGGTCGTTGAACATATCTCAGCTGGGAGAAAGTTCTCTCCACATCACAGGTACCATTAGCTAGGCACAACAATGCCAGTGCAGCTTTTGCAACCCTTGGGTAGCGAGAAGTAGAGCCATGTCAATACTCGATTAGTTCGACACCTAGGTTTGTGGGGCTCGCTTTCAGCAAATACTGGTTGAACTCGTCATTAAGGGAATCTACATTGTCGGTTACGGACATGAACAGAGGTCGGTAGTCCTCAAATGACTGCCCCAGCAGACGCTTCTGAAACAGATCAAAGACGGCTCCCAACTTTCACAAAGTTAGCTGGTTTTCCTCTTTTTTTGAGACGTTCCGTCTAAGAGTGCAGCGCCATTTTGTGGCGAGTTTCGTGCAGAACTCTTCAGAACATGTTTTTACTAAATTAGCGCTGCGCTTGGGTAACATAGACAAAACAGCTTTGGGCTGATCGCTTTTACCGATCATCGCCGAAAGCTCCCCGACAATCTGCTGCAGCTTCACGTTTACCAGGTGATCAAAGCTGGGCATCAAAAGCTTCCCCATTTTCAAGCTGTTTCTGGGCTTCCAAAAGTGGGCCGAGTGCATCTCTCATCAAGATTGCCTTCGCATAAACAAGTTCTTTTTCAGAAAGTATCCCTCGAATAGCTTCCGCTTTGCTGCTATCATGCGAGCTTTCAGCAAGTTCTGTTAACGAGCTCCACATTTCTACGACTACCACAAGTGCCTTGTAGAAGCTTTGCCATTGATTCGGGACAACAGAAGGTGGCTTCTTAATGCCAGGTCCAAAGAGGCCATTAGAAGAACAAATTTCAGTGTACTTTTGGTAAAGCTTGTTAGCGTGCTTAAATAACGCTCCAAACTTGATCACTACGGATCGAACATCAAACTTGCATGGTAAAGAAATGGCATGGTCAACACTCGCATGAATAAGGTGTGCTATATCTTTCACATGCAAGATTTGGATCCCCTCAGCCTGACAGATTTCTCGAACCATCTTTCGCATGTACTCCGCTGAGTGTGGCTACTGCCACAACGTCTTTCCACGTCTTGCCAACCGTCAGGAGTGCCTTGCTAACTGCGCTGGCCACCGTATAACTGTTCGATGCATTTACCCTGTCGACGTCGACCAGAACAATGTGCTTCTTCACGTTTTTCTGGCTATAGTAGCACAGGAGAGTGTTGATGGTAATCACACCAGTGATGTTTGGGGATTCATAGACGATGACGCTCACTTTCACATCTCGCATATTATCGCGGATTTTTTCCATGTCCTTGTCAAAAGCTTCTTTCAGGTATTTCAGCCGAAGTCTTTGTTCCGTTGGCATGGTCTTCGCGGCCTTGCAGTATTTGCGTGTGAAGTCTCCCAGCGGTCCGTCCGCCTGGTGCATGCTTATTCCGCTGTACGCTAGGGCACGAACAAAGTCATGGATAACGCCGTCTGCTTCAGTTTCTTTCGCACGCTGTCTACAGGACATATCAAAAAGCGTCTGCTGAGACGTTCCCGCAGTCTCAGCTTCCTTGGAAGCCGTCTTGAACTTCCTATGACGAGATGACATTAGATGCTCACGAATTCGGTCGTAGGGCTTCTTCGCTGGACCGGTGAACATCTCGGTGTTGCAATATTTGCACACTAAAGTGCAGGTGCCTTCACTGTCTTTCGTTGCGATCTGGAGATCTTCATGTTCTTTACACCAGTCATCCAGTGTCTTTCGTGTTCTTCCCATCTCCACGCTGAAGTTTCCGGTGCCGCCTTATGTCCGCGACGGTGGCTTTGCGCTCACAAGACGCGCCTGGTAATGCTAAGTGAGGATGGCGATATGCGTCTCGTCTCGTGTCGCGCGAGAGAGTGAGGAGCGCTCGCGCGGGGTTGGACGCTGGGGGAGGGTATGGCTGGCTTCTTCGTCGCTCAATCTCTCCCCCACCGACTGGTCACCCGTCCCTTCCGCGTGAAATTCTTGGAAGCAGGTGCACATACTTGAGACTAATCTGCAGTGGGCAGAGGGGCAGATTTCTTTGCTTTTCTTTCACCCTAAATTTGTTCACAATGTACTCGAAGCGTGGCCGGCCTCAAACGTGTTTCCCACTTTCTTCTGCAAGCATTTTTTTAGGGGGGGGTGCATGTACGCTCTCACGCATGTGCGTGCAGAGGAGAGAGGGAATGTGAAGATTAGAGAGGAGAAAGGAGTGACAAAGGAGACAGGTAGTGGTGAGGAGAGAAGGGGAAGAGCATCAACACGAGTTAGCAGCAACTCACGATTGTGCAGATCACTACAGGGAGGTTTATTCGGGGAGAAATCGGGTTTAACCCGATTCTCCTGAAACTTGTTCGGGGTGCAAGAATCAGGTAAAATCGGGTTTTACCCGAAAACTAACAACCGTACGTATATGCAGTCTGTGTCACACCGCCTAAAGAAAATAGGACAACGCCTCAACGTGAAGGTGGTCTTCAGTGCTATTGATAAGTTGTCCCAGTAGACAAACAGAACTTGGATGGTTGTCTATCTTAAACCAGCGGCAGCTCTGTCATCCCTCTTCAATGTCTCCACATGCTCGGCAGTTGATAAATCCACATGAACTCGGGTCTTTGCTTTAGTAAAGTTCAAGAGGTCCTCTTCGTTCCACTTTTTCATTTTCACAGACCAATCCTTAAATAGTTGCACAGGCTCAGGTTCCCATTGAGAAATCCACGGATGCCCACTCCAGCGAATGCGGAAGATTCCTTTTTTCTTGTCAGTCCATTTCAAGTCCTGGCCATAGCGTCAGTCGTAGAGGCATCTCGGAAGGAAGCGAGTGAGAAATTTTTTTGTCTCGGCGAAACAGCTGGTGGCGGGTTGGGCTGTTTTTTGACACCATCCTCATCCCCGGGATACCACTTGGCACTTGCCTTGCTGTAGTGTTGTGTTCGTCCTTCCGTGACACGCACTCTTGATGTGAGGCCTCATGCGGGTGGATTGGTCTTCGCAGCGTGCAGTTGCCCTCCGCATTGCAAAATCTTGCCTGCGGCGAAGCCGAATCGACAGCGGGACTGCGTTCCACAAGGGCGGGTCACTGGGACGTCGCACCTTTTTCGTTGTTGCGGTTGCTTCAAGTGACGCATCTGTCGATGCATTACGATCGGTGTAACTAGAGAGAACGAATGAACTCCCGCTCCACTTACAGCGTGCTGCTATCTATGACACGCGCGTCGCTACGAAGAACGTGTTGGAGGTCCCGCATTGGATGTTGGTCACCGATGCCGCATCCCGCTGGCTTGACAGGAGTTGCACTGGTCCAGGTGAGACAGCCTAGTTCGCTCCATGTGGCCGATACAACGGCGAATGATGCCGAACGCTGCCGCCACTTTAGCGGCGGAGTACGTGTGTGTAGCCACCGCACCGGTCGGACTATTTTCCTCGTCACATGAGCTGTCGGCCTGGGGACTCTGAGTACCTGCGACCGCAGCTACTGTGTTCTCTTCAGCCAGGCTCCCAGCGGCCTGGACATAGCAGTGTGCTTCAACGAAATCGTCCGCAGACACTTCGTGTGGCACTGCTGCGGAAAGAAGGACGACAAGACAGGAAGTGCCTTGTGTATGCGCTTGTCGTCGCCGTATTCACCAGTTTATGCAAGTTTTGCCGTTTCGAAGCCTGCCTTGTAGAAGCAGTTTATCACTGTGTCGATCTTTACGTCTTGCCAGTCGTTGAAAAACTCTGAAGGAGTCAACTTCGCAGAGATTTCTGGCCACTCTTTCGTCATCCACTGCTGGATGTCATGGCTGTTTAGAGCTTTGCTTTTGCCAGAAATGGTTTTGCACACGATGTTATAGGGGAAGTTGTCTTCCCCTACAACCTACAAGTTGCCTTGGTCATCAGCATCGGGCCGTCCACCGGGATGTTTTTCGTGCACCTTAGGTCATCTTGAATGTAAATAGCGTAGGCTCACTGAGAGTAGTGAGTGCAGTAGCCTCGGCAAGGAAATGACGTGAAAGTGGTTGTCCGTGAGACACACTTGATGCTATCCAAACCACAGTACTGAAGCATGGAACGGTCAAACTTAGTTCACCTCAGACCACCTTGAAAATACATACTTGAGTGTGAAGCCCAATGAAAAGTTTCATAGAGCTTCACTTCACGACTCATGATAAAATCCCCCGCAGGGGTGTCTGCGCAAGCAGGCGTTTGGTGTGTAGCGACACCACGGACCCGAGCAAACGGGAGGGGGGTTTCGACCCCCTCCCACACCTAGCCGTGTGTGGCTTTGCCGTGTCCGGGGAAAAGGGGATCTGGGGGTTGAGCCGGCGCCGATGATTGAACCTTTAAGGCCCCCCGGCAGAGGCAACACACCTTTTTGGCCCTGGCTTCACATAGACGGCACCCCTGAGCTGACCAACCCAGGAGAAATCGGCAGTCGCCTTTTCCTATCTCTCTCTTCCTACATTTTCGTCTTTATCTCTCACTTTTATCTGTCCTCTCATCTTGTCTTTTCCGTTTACTTCCGAATTTCCTGGCGGCGAGGGTTAACCCTGTGTTGTTACCCAACCTTGGGTAGTTAATATATATATCCCCCGCAGGAGCGCCTGCGCAAGTAGGCGTTGGTGTGTAGCGACACCACGGACCCGAGCTAACGGGAGAGTTTTGACTCCCTCCCACGCCTAGCCGTGCGTGGCTTTGCCGTGTCCGGGGAAAAGGGGATCCGGGGGGTTGAGCCAATGCTTGGTGATTGGACCTTTAAGGCCCCTTGGCAGAGGCAACACACCCCTTTGGCCCCGGCCTCACGTAGACGGCACACCTGGGCTGACCCACCCAGGGGAAATCGGCAGTCGCCTTTTTCTATCTCTCTGCCTACATCTTCGTCTTTATCTCTCACTATCTGTCCTGTCTTCTCCTCTCTTCTGTTTACTTTCAATTTTCCTGGCGGCAAGGGTTAACCCTTCAACCGACGTTTCACTTGTCATCACTACTGTGAGAACAAGACCCACTCGGCCAACAGACCCGCTCGGCTGAGAACAAGCCTACAATTGTGTATTATCACCTTCAATCAAGTAAGTCTACGAATGTAATTGAATGTTTTGAAAAGCACAGGAGAAATTGAGAAATGGGTGAGCCGTATGCAACTTTGACACCTGTGCGACGACTACGCAAAAAAGGAAAGGACAAACAGGTGTTACAAGGTATTGGTTCAAGCTAGTTGCTACTCCATGATCAACTAGTTCTTGCACAAATTCTCTTAGCAATGAATGAAACACACGGATGGGCGCAGGCTTTCAACTAAACCTATTATCAAAATTAGACATATAAGTGGCAAAACAAAAGCACAAATGGCACAGGTGTGCAGTGTGACAGCGTGCCTCGGTTAATCGCTCCCCGAGATGAAGTGCTTCTTCTAAGAAGGCCCTTGCCTTCTCTGTCAATGAAACTGATGTCATGCTCACATAGTTGCTGCCTTAAAATCTTTTGGCCTTACAGGCGCGCTGATATTCAAGCTCTTGAACACTCTACAAACATGCCTCAGCACCTTTTGAAATACTTCACCGTAACTTTACTGAAACCTTGTTCAGTGCAGTCCTGTTGTGTAGTACTTCTGCTTTGCTGCCGCTGATTGTGCTTTCAAAGATGGCACTCTTAACCCTCCTGTAGTAAGTTTGGAACCACAGTAACCCTCTGGTGCTCCAGCATGCAAAGTGTATTTTTGGCAGATGAAGTATATTCAGTGTTGAATGCCCAGTACATAGAAAAATGCAGTGACATTCCTGAAGTGTAGACCAGCTTGTCGATACAGGCATTCTCACCGTTAGATATGCGAACTTCTTTTGTGGTGTCTACAAAGCAAACATACACCGAAGTGATCACCTGATCTCTCTCTCTCTGGTTGTCACCATGAACAAATTTTTTCAAAACACAAAGCATAACTTCTGTGTCTCCTTGTCCTTCTCACCTAAGGAATTTGACATAGGAGCCCCCCACCCCCCGCTCATCTCCCTCTTGCTAAAGATATCATATTGAGCACTACTGCTCGTTCTGGGGCATTAACACAGCAACGTGTGACATTCACTGTTGAGGACAACTGCTCATTACAAGTCCTCTTGGACAAAGTTCAGTTGCTTGATGCTTCCTACAAGAGTTCCGAGAAATGAACTCTTTTCTTTTTAGGGGGGGGGGGGGGTGCCCCTCTCTTAAGTAAACACCCCATGGCAGTACATTATTGCACCTCTTAGACAATGGGAGTTCGTTTACCACACATTGTATTGTCTGTATTCATGCTTTTCTGATTTAGACTTTCGCACCATCTGTATTGAAAGTTTGGGAGACATTACACGATGACGAATCCCTCATCTGTTCCTTGTGAAGGCAACCGTCACTCATGTCTTTCACAATGCTATCATGTGCTTCAGATTGCTTTCTTTTTGTGTCCAAAATACGCGACTTCAATTTGTTTCTTGAGCTCCAAAGTGACCAAGAAATTTTAGACCTGAGTTTTCGGTAGTACAGTATGAGCACGAAAAATCCTAACAATGATTTTATATCACGGCTTGCATGCTTGACAAAATTAGTGACACTTACAAGGTCTTCCCTCCACTGCCCCCATGCTTTCTTTAGCATTAACTTGTTGGAAGAAGGATGGGCTTGCCCATGAACATGTGAATTACTCCTACAAGCTTCTGCCTTATCTGTCCACTTCAGTTCCCCTGACGCAGTGGGGGTTGCATTTCGCATGTAGGTAAATATCTGGATCAGATTGGAGGCCTTGCTTTTGGTAGAACAGGATGCCGGGGCTTTTTTAAGCATTAGAGCTTAAACCAGTCTCTTCTGCCCATTTTTTCATCTTGTTTAGACCTAGCTGGACATGCCGCTCACACAATGAAAGATTGCACGATTTAAAACCAATTTGTGCCTCGTCAACATATATGCAATAAATACGATCCATGGGATGAAAAGGTGCTAAGAATTCATCGTGATAATAAAAGGAGTACAACTAAGCACAATACCTTGAGGCACTCCTGTTCCTTGGATAAATGTGTGGGACGAAACATTGCCTACTCGAACACAAAAAGTCAGTTTTTCTATTTTGTTTTCCTATTTTCGGGGAGCGGTTTTTAATGATCGTGCCAGTACTTTGAAGATACATTTGCCCGAGTTGTTCGGGCATAAGCGGCTGGGTTGGGAAACGCCAGTCTAAATAAAGTGATGTCCCCTGAGGTAATGTTTTTGTGAACTGTAGTACATTTGGTCTCGCTTCAGAGTCGGGAAGGCGTTTCTCAACCTTCATGAAAGCATTGCCGTGATAAATGTCGAAATGCAGGACGAGTCCAATGGGGCTAGCAAGTACAAAATTATTCAAGCCAGTAGGGTGCGGCTTTCCAGGTACGTACTGTTTAAGTGTACTCGCACTCGTTAAGGGAATGATCTGCTTGTTTATACAGACTACTGATGTTCTTGGGAGATTACTGCATCCAGCTTGCACTTCATTCAAAATTGGTCTCACTTTTCATAGACGATTGTTTTTTATCTTCTTCGTTGACTTCAAGGTCATTCACCACTTTAAAGTTGCTGTGCAACGTAAAAAATCAGTCCCGGGCCAGTACATCAGTAATGGCTGGCACGCTTGAGCGCTGTGCCCAGTAGAGACGCATTTGTAGGTATTGAAAGCAGCTCATCATTTGTGTAGCTTTCAAAAAATTTTGCGTTTTGGTGGTAAAGAGTCCAAGATTTCCCAGTTTTCTAGGAAAAGGCCACAGCTGTCTGCCTGCATTATGTTGAAGGTGGCCATCTGATAGGTACTGCCTATAGTGTACTAGATTAGGGTAGTGGGCCGTGGAATGGCCCCGCAGCGAGGCGTTTCTCCCAGACATACACAGGTGGCGCTGCTGCACCTTTCACCTGGGCACTTCTGCGCGGGGGTTTCGGATGCCTTCTTTCGTACGTGGGATGCCTCCTTTTGCACGCCTTAGAAACAGCAATCACATACGCCACAACGCGTTCTCAAGCAGAGAAGAGAAAGACAGGACAACGAACAAAGTTGCTTAGTTTTTTTTACCCTTTTACAAGACAACAACGCAAGTTCGAATTATTTTTTACTGCCGGCGTTGCAGCTGGCTGATCAAGACTTGCATTAAAAAGGACGCATGTAAGGTGCACGCACGCTTCGAGACAATATAATTGTATTTTGACAGAAAGCAGTGCAGTTTATTTACAAATACACAAAAATCAATCAAGGGTTCGTGAACCAAGCTCTGGGGAGAAATGAACGCCTAGGTACTCCTGCTCAGTTTCAGGTGTTTTGCCTTTTCGTAGCATTAGAGCTGTTGATGCCTTTCACTAGAAAATGGAGGCGCGTGAGTATATAGAATAAAACAATTTTCTCATGCATTTCCTTGCCGTGATCAATGCAGCCCACAGAATTTCTGGGGAAAAAGATTGCCTTCACTTGCGAGAGAACATCACAAAGACTATTCGCATGCAATTCGTTCAAGCTAAAGCACTCAGTGAAAATATTCTCTAGACAGGAGATGAAGTTGTGCAGCTCACTGGAGGTGTAAAACCCACCCCAGTCGCAGTGCTCTGTGTAGCTGGAAGGAAAGCAATCAGTAGCAGCTTTTGCCGATTCTACAAGTAGGTTATCTTTGCACAATGTGCGTTTGAGCTGAAGCAGACATTTCCAGGCCACATACCCGGCAACATAATATGTTAATCTTGAATCGCTGTTTTCAACAACAAAGGAGAAGTGTTGCGTGCTACCGTTGGCTTTTTCCAGGGATAAATCAGCTTATTGAGCCTACCTTCCGCAAGCATTTCATCAATTCTTTTAGGTTTTATGGGCACATCTTGGTCATCAACACTTATGAGAGCACTTACAACTTCTGGATTTGCATTCGCTCCATCCACACACCTTGCTAGGTTGTAAAATGAAAGCAAGTTTACTGTTACAAGAAATTGTTCAGGAGAGGGATGGGCATTACAACCGCTAGACTGGCTAACAATTCCGAAAAAGTTTTCCAAAGGGTCGGTGCTCAGCCTTGAGGTCATTAGGTACTTATAGCCAACTGACTTATTCAGGTATTCAAGCAGAGACAGTGTGCTTGAGATTGTAACCCGGAGACCTGTAGCTGTAGATTTGCTGAGAAATGCTTCTCCGTATGCCTCCCACTTGTTGATGTACTCGGCAAAACTGACAAGGGTGGGTACAGCTGTAGAGCCTGGTCTTAGTGCCTCCGCAGTAAAGCTGTTGATTTGCTGAGAAATGCTTCTCCATATGCCTCCCACTTGTTTATGTACTCAAGAAAACTGACAAGGGTGGCTAGAGCTGTGGAGCCTGGTCTTAGTGCCTCCGCAGTAAATCTTGCGGTCATGGCAGTGATGACCTTGTTGATCTTCCTGCAAAAAAATTCAGAACATCTAATTGTTGTGGTGCTCGTTTTAGTTGCGATTAAACACAACAGATAAGAAACAACTTACGCAAAGAACTCCTGAGTTGCAGTGATGCTGCCACATACTTTTTCAATGTCTGCTTTATAGAATGTCATTCCTCTTAAAACAGACGTTCGGAACAGTTGAAAGGCATAACAAATTCTCATCTTTTCAAAAGAGTTTGATTCTACATGAGCCTCGGTTAAACCGGGCATCACCTTGAGTGTCCGCACGTTGCAATCACGTAGAAATGCTTCCCGCACAGCCCGAATATACACCTATACAGTGAATAAAAAGCGAAACGTCATGCAAGGTATGGTTGTAATTTTAAGAGCCCAAAGCATTTGACTTACATGTCCATCTGGTGTTGTGAAGCCAGTCTTGAGCAGCCCGTTTCTAAGGCATTTGATGAGGTGCGGGAAGCTTGACATAAAATGCAAGGCTCTTTTGCTGTCCACAGGATGCTCCGTCTTGCACACAACTTTTTTTGCAGAACCACACACACCAGTCAATTGCCACATCTTTCGGTTCCATGTGGCTCCGTCGCATGAAATGTGGTCCACAAACAAGCCAGCTTTTTCAGACAATATCACAGCTTCGATTATTATTTCAAAAAGCACATCTCCTTTTATGTTGCCTTAGGTGGTGAAAACTCTTATTATTTGACTCCATCTTCCTGTGAAGGGGACAAACATGATTACCATGCCATGGTCGCACGCCTGGTGTTTGTGTGCAGGTCTCGTGAACGTTCCAAGGTCCACAAAACCTTGTATGTGGCCTGATGGTGTTACATTGAAGTGTTCCGATAGCTTCAGCTCGTCAACAAGCAGGCCTCCATGCCTCTGGATTGAAGACATACTGCTGGTTTTCTTTTTTAGTATGTCTATTGATCTGATAATAAATCCGAAAGAATACCTGTACGTCTTTGTATATTTCTGCAATGTTGTCTTGCATGGCAGTACTAATATGTTATGCTTCCTAATGTGGTGATAGAGTCTAGGACTTTTCATCTTCATCAAGATTCATTAAAGGATCTATTGCTGACTGTAAATCATCCCTTTTCTGCTGGCCCTTTTCGAGGCCACAAAGCATTGGCGCACACTTTCTTGCTGTTTAGGCGGCAAGCGAGATAGGTTTTCCTCAAGCACTTCAGCTTTTATGCTTGCACATTGTGCCCTCATGTCATTAAGGTTGGCAGTAAGGCTCACAAGCCTAGTACGAGCACGCCGATTCTTCTGACTGAGAAGTCGAAGCTTCTTGGCAGGTATCACCTGCAAGCTTTTTCGCTTGAGCTCGCTCCGTCTCGTCAGCAGCGCCGTCCTGAGATATTTGCACGATATGCATGAGGCTCCTGTAAAGTATAACGCTTGCATGAAACCATGTGCAAAGGAAAATATATGGCACTTATACCTTCAGTAACAGTTAGGCTGTTTCCAATTAGTACATGTTTCAAAATAACAAGCACAGATGCATACATGTAGTTGAGGACCCAAAAATAGTCACCGAAAACAACTAAGCCTATTGAAAATTTATAGCGCCTCGTGTGCCAAAACCAATACAGACACGCCGTAGTGGAGGGTACCGCAAATTCGACCCCCTGGGATTCCTCAGCGTGTAGTAGGCATATTCTTAATAATATTTCGTGTATAAAATCAGTTTCTTACCTTCTCTAGGCACACTTCCTCTGCATTTTACACTGACGACAACTCTATCCAGGTATATAATCTGTTGCTTTAGCCGACTTGTAAGAGGCAAAGAGGAAAACTCCGGTCGTTCACCTGCTCCTTTACGAATGTGCAGCAAGTCTGCATCACGTAACGCCAGCTTCGCTTCTTCCAGGGCACGCGAGAGCGTTTCTTATGTTAGCGTGCGGCGAACATACGTCTAGCGCACTGTCGCCTTCCGTACATCGGGAGTTTATAAAGACAGTCGTTTTAACCACGACAGCATGAGAATCGCTGTTGAAAGAGGCCTGAACAAAGGCAGCACCATCAAAATTGGCAAACTTGTGAGCACCCCAGTGCTCTGTCCGTAGAGACACATTTCATATATCAAGCGGCGTGGCCTCTACGTCGATTGCCGATCCGTCTGTTTGAAGCTCACTCACTTCCAAGAAGGGTGTCTTAGCAGAGTCCCATTTTGTTGGTTCTCTGGACGCCCTTTCTCGTGGGGGTTTTTCGCGTACTGGCACTTCGGACAGGTATTTTGGAGCATTTGGCAGAATGGTCAGGACTGCGTCCGGTGAGAGTGACAGTTTTCCACATGGTATTTTTACGTCTTTGCCATCAATGACGTGAACATAGTCCTGGAGTATGTGCTTTTCTTCAAAGTGGAGTTCACACATGGCGTCAGACAGCTCCAAAGGTTTATCAGCACGGTGATGATTGCGCTGCCAAACATGACGCCTTTTATCGTCCTCGGGGACTCCAAACAGTGATAACTTCGGCGCGTTCTTCACGCCGCTGTACCCAGTTCTGCAACCGGGAGCGAAGCAATAGTTCTTCCGACGAGGCTTTGTCATGTCCTTTCATTGGTAAATGACGAACACATAAAACGGAATAAAAGCAATGCACTGACAAAACACAGAACATATATACGAGCACTGCGAGCGCAAAGAAGAGAGGCTGCAGCAGCCAACATACGAACGCGGCGGCACGTGAACCACCCTGAAACAAGGTGAAAGGCTGTGCAGCACCCCCGTGCAGCCACGAAGTCTTTCTTGATATTCTGCTTCAGACGCACGCCTTCCCCGCGCCACTCCTCGGACCACTACCCCTAATCTAGTACACTATAGTACTGCCCAAAATAATCACATAGCCGCTAATGGTGCCTTCGTTCTGGAAACGTATCCGGTGGACATGGCACATCAGATTGCAGACTCAAACGAGATGCCTGTCTGTCCTCCATGCATCTTGGGAGTTTGAAGTGCCATGTTTCGGCTTCTCGTCTTTGTCATTGGAAGAATCTAAAAACGAAGCACTGAGTTAGTTACAATAAATTTTAAAATAGCCGAAAAAAGGAGGTGGAACATTGCTTACCATCCGAACATAGTGAAATAAGCGTGTGAGGTGCTACGAAAAAGGCATAGTCCTATTCATCGTAGGGCAATTCCAGATCGGAGGTGTCATTGTTCGCTACTTCATCCAAAACTTGTTCAGCTTTTTTTATTACTGACTGCTGGTTAGAAAAAACGCGAAAGCAGTATGCCAAAAATCAGTCGACCACATGAAAGGACACGCGTATGCCGGCAAAAGCATGCATTGAGACGGAGTGTGCATTTCATTGCACCTAAGAATAAATATGTTTGTGACAACAAAAATTTCTGCCTTTCAGGTTACATTACGCCCAGAATTTATTCCCAAGCACTTCATAAGTAGATTAAAATAATTAATGAGTATTACTTGATGGGTATTGAGTAATTCGTGACTTACTTGGACGCCTCGAGTCGAACATTGAAGTCGACAAGAGTGGCGATGTGGGTTTTTGGTAAAACATTTGAAAGAAATTTATGTAGCGCGAGGCAAAAAAACGAACACAGGAAAGAATAGACTGAGAAGACAGAGCGCTACTTTCAACAACATGTTTATTTTTGACCTCCAAGCTGCTTTTAAGCCATAATCGTCAGGCGACCAAGCAGATAAGCACGTGTAATTCAGATACATGCACGACAATGCCATCTACCTACAAGAGAAAACGATAAATAGGACAACGAAAAACCTCACAGATAAAATAATGGATCACTGCATACGCAGGAACGCCAGTTCCTTGGGTGACTAGGCAATTGAAGGCTTGCTAATACATACATCTCCAAGAGCATCAATAAGTTCGGCTTCTGTGATCAGCCAAGTCATCTCATCCTTATGCCGACCAACAATGATTGTACTCTGGAACAAAGGCCGGCAGCCACACGCGTGAATGGGAAGAGTGAGAAAACCTTCTGACGGCAGTTTATTCGCCTTGTAATTGTGTTCTCTCAATCGCTCATTCACACACCTACTGGTTTGGCCGACATATTTTTTCCCACATGTGAACAGAATAAGATAAATGACGAACGAAATGCACTCCACAAACTTGTGTGTATGCCTTTTTGTGCACAACACCTTTTCCCCACGTGACGGATTCGTCAGCACACACAATTTCCCTAGTTTATCACGTACTGAAAATAGCACCCTAATATTGTCCCGAAGTGCCACTTTCTTAAGATTATGTGACAGCTGGTGAACATATGGAATTATGGCCGTGCGTCTTGATTTTGCCGGTGATTCGACATGAACATTAGATTGGCTTGACCTTGCACGAATCCTTTTCAACTCTTTTTCCGCAACTGAAACTAAAACATGATCCGGATAGCCCGATCCTTGCAAACGTGTGATCTGATCATGGAAACTCTGCTTCATAAGGTGCACACATGACTTGTTCAATGCGTTTTTGAGGCAAGTCATCGCGATGGCTCTTTTGGTTAGTTTGGAATGACCGGAATGAAATGGGAGCAAAGCTTTCTGAGCACGCGGATCATAGCACCAGCATAGCAGGTTGCCAGAACACTGAACACTTAAATCTAAAAACCTTATTCGTCCGTCGCTAGGCCATTCTATTGTCACTTCAAGGGGCTTAAGACCATCACGAAACACATTCAACGCACTAGTACTCTCACTTTGGAAATTTTCCCCCGAGCTGTCAATGAAAATAATAAAATCATCTACATATCGGAACACTTTCTTGGCCGTCGTATCTGCGAGACGATATCCCACAATTTTATCAAGTTCTGCCAGAAACAGATTGCTCAAGACAGGCGCGATGCAAGAGCCGATACATATACCCTGCTTTTGCAAAAGAATATCATTGTTCCATTTAATGAACGTCGAAGTAAGATAAAATTCCAACAAGGTAAGAAAATTATCAGCGGATATACCTGACTCAGACGAAAACTTAACAGCACCAAATTCATCAATGTATCTTCCAACACATTTTAGCATTTGTGGATGGGGGAGGGAATAGTACAGGTCTGTCACGACAATTGAGAAGGCTCTTAGCCCTTCATTTTTCTTGAGTTTTCATGAACCTTAAAGTACTATCAGAACTCTTGACTAAAAAGGGATCTCGGACTTCGAGAAGATTGAGTTTGTCTAACAAAAAAGCAGCGAGATTTTTCTGCCAAGTACTGATGTACATGGCAGAAAGAACTCGCTGCTTGTCGTTAGACAACCTTTCCTTTTTGATGTACTTTCCTAAATTATGTACATGCAAACATATATGGGTTTTTGCACATATAACTTTAGCGAATACTTAAAAAACCAATACAATGATCAGAAATAAATAAAGCTAAAAATGAACTCAAAACTGAGTTAGGACACACAAAAAACAAAAGAGGTAATGCATAAATATGGCCAATGACACAGCTGGGTCACTTTATGCCAAAGTCCTAGCCATTTTGGCAACCATCTCAAATGTATTCGAAAAACTCGTGTTGCATTGAAAATAGTGAACTTCTGGAATATTTAGGAGAAGAAAAATATTTGGTCACGTGGCTGCCTTCTGAACTTCCTGGAATGCCGTGTAGGTGTTGTATGTGAAAAATTTTAGTTTAAAAGCACCGCTCCTTTTTTCTATACGAAACTCGATCTACGTGTTACGTAACAAGAGCTTAATTGGGGCGAGTTGGTTCATCGTGGTTGTGTGCTAGTCACAGCGCGATAACTTCAGGAAGAGACAGAAAGGACAGGAAAGAGCACCAACTGTCAACTGAATTAAATGAATGTGCTACGAGCGCTTTTATACGGAGTACAAGAACCGTGTTCATGCGCGACGACACATGTGAGCACTACAAATTAATCTTAACTGTGAAAAGAATACTCCCTCCGGAAAGAATAAGTGATTGTGTAGTGATGCACTGATTATTGGTTTACCTGATAAAAAATACTTCTACAAATGTTAAATTGGCATTAAGTAAACCTATTCTCGTGGCGAATGGGGCAAGACTGACTATTCCTGATGCTGTTTAGTACACACACTTTTGAAAGCTTGCAAGGGGTGGAAAACAACACGTTAATATCAAATCTGCTGGCTATTTCTTTAATTGTGAGACACGTGATGTGGTATAACGTGCAAAGGTGTTGGTCATTGTTTTTTGTTGGTCCTGTCTTCTTTAACTTTACTTTCTGCAGGAGGGTATCGCGAACGGGTGTGATGATTCTGTTGGGATATCCAGCATCTTTTAGTCTTTTAATCTGGTTTTTAAGCCTGACCTCACCCTTGTGCTAACATGACTTCTGTAGGGTGGCCTGAATACATGTGGTATCAATTCCTTTTTCTACTAATTTTGAATGCCTACAATCAAAAGGCAGAACATTCTTAGCACTCCTGGACTGATAGCACCAGCCAATACCCCAACAGCATCATCACACTCGTTTGCGAAACCCTCCTGCAGAAAGTAAAGTTAAAGGAAACAGGACCAAAAGAAAAACGGAATGACCAATGACCTTTGCATGTTACACGGTACTACGTACATAAGGTGTCTCACAATTTTAGGAAAAGAGCCAGCAGATATGACATTGTTGTTTTCCACCCCTTGCAAGCTTTCAAAAGTGCATGTACTTACAGCAACAGGAATAGTCAATCTTGCACCATTCGTCACTAGAATAGGTTTACTGAATGCCAATCTAATGTGTATGGGATACCACTAACATATGGAAAAGTAAACATAGGACAAACTGGGCAATGCTTCAATAATCCAGCAAGACAGCATGCTTTAAATGTTAAGAAGGGCTATAGTAGTCTCATGACCGGACATCGAAAAAATGTAAGTGCAGTCCTAGGTTTCATAAAGCACGGTTTTTTAAAAAAAGCAAGCAGAAAAAATGAGAAATTTTAGCACTCTTTATCAGGAAGGCCAAGGATCAATGCATCAGTACACCTTCACTTATCTTTTCCGAAAAAGAGTATTATTTTCTCGGTTAAAATTATTTTGTCATGGTCACACATGTGTTGTTGCAGATGAGCCCTGTTCTTGGGCTCAGTATAAAAACGCTTGTAGCACCTTCAATAAAATTCAGTTGACAGCGCTCTTTCCTGTCCTTTTTGCGATAAGATTATTATAGAAAGAATTTCATTTTCTTACAATTTACGCATAATGATGAGTTTTCATTGTATCACAACATGGAGCAAATTGCATCTCAATATGGACAAAAATCACGATTTTGTGAAATTCATGATATTTTCTCGTATATTTCAGCAGCTTGAGAGGTCTAAAGATATATTTCTTCAAAATATACCTTCTGTGAAGTAAGTATTCACTGCTCAGATATTCATACAAAAGCGGATATTGCAATAAAAATGCAAACACAACACATTTTGGCTTTATTCTTGGAAGCGAATGTGGCACAAAAATTACACTAATATTATTGAGCTACAAATACTGTACAGAAGCATATTTACTTAACAGGTAGACCGAATTTGCTTTAGAAAAAATAAGCGGTAGTTTTAAAACTAAATTTTCCGCAAACAGCACACAGACGGTATTGTGCCAGGAAGTTATAAGCCAGTCACATGAACAAAACTTTTTTTCTCGCTGAAATATTCTAGCAGTTCACTGTTTTCAACGCAGTAAGTCAGCACATTTTTTTTCAAATACATTTCAGATGGTCGCCAAAGTGGCTGGGACGTTTGGCATGGAATGGTCCGGCTATATTTAAGCAAAATAAATTACACAAATAACGATATTTGTTCATCTATCATGAGCGCACTAGAAAAAGTTCAGGCATTATGACACTAAAATTTCAGCGTCGTACTGCCTGAACAACTTCTTTGATAAACTCCAAACTCACGCCGAGAAAAAGCTGCTCAATCACAATGGTTGTTAAAGGCCTGCGGCTGTAGACAATGTTGAAAAAAAATTAACTCATCAGTGCTGTCACTCCTTCTTCGTCATTACTGACACGAAAGTTTTTTCGGTCATCCACGTGGAGGTTCAGGATCTAGGCATTCTCTAGGCTGTGGTCGGGGTAAACTACGCAGGGTGTCAGCGGCACCCTCTCATCCTGTATAAGAGCAAATATTATTTCTCATAAAATAATGTTCGTGCTGTTCCAGCAGCACCATATATGAAGACTGTGTAGTGTGTATCCTTTGAAATGGCGTGTAATTGAAATTACACTGAACTCGAAGCATACAACCCATACATTCCAATAATTTCAAATGACATAGATGAGTTTTTCAGCATACAGCGAATTCCCGAATTGAGGTGAAGTGTAAGACTACAGCTTAAAAATGGCACTTACGAAAGCCTGAACTCACCTAAGAATCGAATTCCTTCTAGGGTAGTGAGCCAGTGTGAAAAACAATTCTTAAATACAACATTCAGAACACGTAGCAATAATCAAAACGCACAAGAAATTTACCCCTTCATGTACAAACAGTGAAGGCATCTCTGCTTTCTCTTTTTCATGAGAACAAATGATCTTGGGCGGGGCACTAGCGAAGAGGTCTGCGAAAAAAAGTAAAAGATTTACTGACTTTCATCACGCCTCTAACAATCTGAGGAATTGTGACAATTCAGCAATTCGAACAATTCTGACTGCCTTTATAAGGGCATCAAAAATGAACAATTTTCTCGTTCTTTCTACCCTCACAAGAAGCTCCGTCAATGGAATCTAAGCCAAATTTGACGCTGTGCTTCCTATTTGCCTGCTTTCTAGACGTAGGGCTGCTAACATGTATTTTGTGCACCTAATCTAGCACAGAAATTCGTCCTCTATAATTCAATCATCTTAGTTCATTGTAATTTGATAAAAGATGTGATAGCTCGTCCAGTTTTGAAAGAGTTGCGGTCCTGCAATAGGCACTGCCTAGCACGTATGAAAGTATTTCTTTTAAAAAATTTTTTTCAAAGCTTGCTTTCAGAAAAAGCATCTGGCATATTTCGACAATCAAGCCCATCCTCTGATGGCAATCAGAAGCACGCTATTAGCGATTGTTGACCACGGGATTTACAAACGTAACCCGTGCCTAAATTCTCAGTTAAACACAATCAAGCAAGTAGGAGCGCTCGAACGACACCAACGCACGCGGACGCCGACTACGTTGCAGCAGCCATGGCTTATGCTAGAGCTACCGCACATAGCTCCCAAAGCCACGTATACTCTCTCGATTCTGTTATAACGCCGAACGTTATCGCAGTTGAAAGCAAAGCACGAAAACAGCAAACAGAAACGAGAGAAAACAACGCACGGCGATGGCCACAACAACGCGTCTTTGTAAGTCTGCTAGATCTTTCCCTGTTGCTGGTGACACTTGTCCTAAATAGCTTAAAAGACCGAGGCGCACGTGCTGGGAATATCGCGGCATATCAGCACCTCCAACTATACCGTCTTTAAGCAGAAAAAAAAAGCCATTTCGTAGAGTGCGCCTCTGTACATAAATTTTCTTTTTCTTTCTTTTTTTTACGCTTACACCTACAGAAACACGTTGCGCATTTGAGTATTAATAGAAATGTTATTACAATGTAGCCTAAAGCATATCTTGAAACAATATCAATCACTTGGAGCAGTGTAGAGACAATGTGCGATCAGCAACTACTCCGCCCTTGTTAAGTGATCACATCACTCACTGTATGATTGATGCAGGCACTTACACATCATCGCACATAGCAGTGTGAACTCGTTAAGTCACACGTTTATTCGGGCATCTGCAACAGGCCTGCGAACGTATGCTGTTGTAAATGGCTGGTAGCGTACTTCGGCAGAGCTGCTGCAGGTGCCCAGCTAGCGCTGTATGATTACTGCCTACGAAAACAGCACACTCACCGTTAACAGGCCCACGTTGTCCGTGTCCGCCGCTCCATGAATATTCCTTAATTGGAGCGTCACTTCGAACACATTGTCATGCGTGACCACCATTGAAGATGCGCCTGTTCGCTAGAACTCGCACAGCGACCAAGACCCCAGACCAACGCAAAGCATTTGAAAGACGGATGAGACAGAGAGAGCAACGTTGAGAGATAGGAGGAGGAGGCACCGGCGGCGGCGCCGCAGCTGTGGATGCAGTTGTTCGGTGACGCAACAATTCGCTTATATACACCGCCGTTGTGGGGGCAACGCTGGCCGGGGTGAGCGGGGGGGGGGGAGCGGGAAACCTGCCGAGACGGCGCTGAAAGGCAAACGCTATGACGCATACGGCGGACGGCGGTTCAACGCGGAAGGCAATCGAATTGTGCTTCAAGAATGACTCCTTGTAAATGGCAACTCTCCTTCCAGCCAGCCATACAGCGATGCAGGTTATTTACCAGCCTCGGGTTCTATGAAAATTTTGACGGAATGCGATTGCAGTGGGCGGAAAATAGTGAAGTAAAACTTGCGGAAAACAAAGTGCACCATAAAATGGCCAGAAACAATAATTATTTCGTCCTCGGTGGCATTAGCGGGAGAGCATCGCTACACCTTTTCCCAGAGGAATTTCGTTTCGCATTTTCTGTGTCTGGTAATTCCGCGTATGGTGCAGCAAACACTGAATGCGTAGTCGAAGCTGGAACAAATTAATCCACTGAAGCGGATGCTTAGAAGGCTTGTCACGCACCACAAAACGTGCCGAGGTTGTTATAACAAACTTTATGCTGACCACATGATCAGCACATAATTCCATATGGTTGCCCAATGAGCTAGCTAAGCACCTGTAGCAAAGGCAGGGCACGTTCTTGTTAAACGTTGGTAATTTAAGCGATGGTTGTGCATAAGTGCAGGGACAGGTTTCCGTGTGAATTGGTCATAACCCACGTTTTCGAGTGTAGAAGCGCCTCAGTGGACCTAATCAGCTACCACAGCAAGTTCGTAAGCAACGATGAGGTACGAAAATGTGCAGCTGTTGTCCATGTACTGTGTACAGTGCGTTGACCACCACCATTCCTTAAGCCACCTCCCATATAGACTCCCAGTCTGAACAGGCGTGGGACCTTAAACACTACGAAGCAGTGCCCCCCCGCACACACACACACGAAATTCGAGGGTGCACGGGCTGATACACACGCATACTTATTCACAGGCGCACATACATACACATATACACACATACGGCCACACACACACGCGACCGTAAACGCACGCATGCATGGGCGTACACATGTGCACAGGCACGCTTTAACACAAGCATGGACTCGCACATACACGTGCACGTACACATGCATAGGTGTACACACAATCGAGCTTACACGCGAACACTTGCGCAGGCGCACGCACACACACCCATACTCAGTTATGTTCCTGTATATAATCCATAGCAAACATGTAGCTTATAACCAACGCTAAGGTGAGCTTTCGTAACGTGGATTGCAGTTAATTGCTATTATAGATGAAACGCATTTGCTTCTGCTGGCATTCTGCTGTATTCAAAGAGCACCTTCACACATTCTAAGTCTAGGCCGTCATTAACCGCAAGGTCCACATATTCGTGCAGTAGCTACGCTGCTCGGCCGCCAATCCGAAAGTCGCGGGTTCGATGCTGGCGGTGGCAGTCGAATCAGGACGGAGGTGAAAAGGTAGAAGCCTGTGCACTGTGCGATATCAGCGCCTATTAAAGAACACCAAATGGTCAAAATCTCTAGAGCTTTCCACTACGATGACCCTCATAATCATATCGAGGTATTTGAGACGTAAAATCCCAAATATTATAATTATATGTTCTTCTTATGCTGCATATTCTATCTGATGAATCGTCACCTACACCCTTCTCAGACACAAAAGCACCGTTAGAGCCTATTTTAGGGTGCTATCGAGGCAAGCACCCAAACAAAGGGGTGCTTTTTTTCAATCGACCATTTATGGGTGGTAAAGGGTGTAACAAAGGGTGCTTTCTCGCAAAAGCACCCTTTTTACACCCTTTTGGGTGTAAAAACTTTTATCGTGTGTGTGTGCTGTTTTTGTGGAAGTCCTTGGTGTATTAGCAGATTCGTCGGAATCTGTGCTTGGGAATAGGAAATGCCGGTCTTGCAGTGTCGCGGGTGGCAGCTTTTGAAAAGCAGGTATTGTTGCCTGTCCATAGGTTTTCTGTATACTCTAGTTACCAACGCGCCATTGTCAACTCGAATGAGTACATCAAGGAAGTTTATTTCAGTGTTAGAGTAGGAGTGTGTAAAATAAATGCTGGGGTGTACTTGGTTGAATGCCTGTGTGAATTTGAGGAGCTCGTTTTCTGAATGTGTCCAAATTACGAATATATCTTCTAGGTACCGTTTATAGAATAATGGTTTGATATCACAAGATGAAAGAAATTGGACTCTATGTGGTGCATGAATATGTTAGCGTAGTTTGGGGCCATTCTTGTACCCAGTGCCGTGCCGCTGATTTGAAGGTAGTACTGGTTGTTATATTCAAAGTGTTCATTTCGAGTACAAGTCTTGTTAAGATTTCAATTACTTTTTTGCTTGGATATGCGACAGGGTTGTGGGTGCCATACGCTTTAACAAGCGCCCCATCGTCATGTGGGATACAAAACACTACCACGCAAGTGGCAGGTCAGTAAATTGACTTACCTATCTGTGTACGAAGACATTTCGATCGAAGCGATTTGGATGTAGCTTTCCACAGCAAACTTGTGACTTTATTGTTGTGCTTTGCTAACCGTTTTGAGGCCCTGTAGGCTACCACTTTTTCTTCTGTAAGAGTCTCCAGAATAACAGCGAGACTTTTCGACCAAGGAGGAACCTAAGGAAGCGCACAAGATTTCACATGACATCACATCTCGTACATTGAAATAAATCCACCTAAAGGTATCAAGTATCATGTAATTTGTATCATGTATCATGTATCATGTATCAAGATTTGTAATATGCTGTATGCAGTGTGATAACATGGCATTTGGCCTATGTCCTTGATCGGCCTTGATCGTAAATGCTTATCTAACAATTTCTGACTTGCGGATTCGTATCCCGGCTGCGGCGGCTGCATTTCCGATGCAGGCGGAAATGTTGTAGGCCCATGTGCTCAGATTTGGGTGCACGTTAAAGAACCCCAGGTGGTCGAAATTTCCGGAGCCCTCCAATGCGGCGTCTCTCATAATCATATGGTGGTTTTTGGACGTTAAACCTCACAAAATCAATCAACAATTTCTGACCATACAGTCTTCTTTGAGGACTTTCAGTACACTTCTCTAATAACTAGCAATACCAAAAATATCAAAACGAATTTTTTGTGAGAACTTATATTTGGGCAATGCTTGATGATAGGTGATTTCAAATATTGCTTCATGGATTCACATCGCTAGGTTTAAATCAACGAAATGACACCACGTTTCTACTTTCATGCAATATAACAAAGTGTATGGCTGCTGCAACAATTAGCCTGGGAACTGTGAAATATGCATCTTTCACAAGTTACTTCATACAACATAGGGCCCTTTTTAATTTTGCAACGTTAAATTATCAAACCGCTAATCAAATAGGGTAACTACAGAAATCCCCAGAATTGTTCAAGTGTAATTAAAGGAAGAAAATACATTAGTGCCAGATTTAATGTGGCCAGTTTTCAGTAGCTTCTCTAAATTAAGCACTGCATGTCGGATATGTAGTCAGGAAACGTTCTGGGAATGCGTAGTTTAAAGCGGATAAATTTTACTGTGATAGTTTGATACTATACTACCCAAACGTACCCCGCAGGGGCGCCTGCGCAGGTAGGCGTTTGGTGTGTAGCGACACCACGGACCCGAGCTAACGGGGGAGTTTCGGCCCCCTCCCACGCCTAGCCGTGCGTGGCTTTGCCGTGTCCGGGGAAAAGGGGATCCTGGGGGTTGAGCTAAAGCTGGGTGATTGGACCTTTAAGGCCCTCCGGCAGAGGCAACACACCTCTTTGGCCCCGGCTTCATGTAGACAGCACCCCTGGGCTGACCCACCCAGGGGAAATCGGCAGTCGCCTTTTCCTATCTCTCTCTTCCTACATCTTAGTCTTTTCTCGTCTTTAAATCTGTCCTGTCCTCTACTCACTTCCATTGAATTCCGTGTTTCCTGGCGGCAAGGGTTAACCCTGTGCAAATAGCCTACCTTGGTCTAGGCGCATTGGGTTATGGCAGTGTTGTACGGCTGACGTCTGCAAGCTTTCAGCACCTGTAGACTTGCAGCGTCCCCTTGTTGGGCTCCGTGGTGGGTGGCCGCCAACGCTGCTGAACAAAAATAAGACCGGCATGCAAGGCGCATTTCCTCTACTATCTGATCGTACCGGCCTAAAGCGGGTACGCACCGACGACATAAATCTCTTCAACCAGCCAATAGAAACTTTTCCCCACTTCCACGTCATTCACTGTGAAAAAACCGGAAAGCAAGCCAGGACCGTATCTCCTTTCGTAGTTGCCAGGTGTCTTACGGAAACTCTCGGGGCTGGATACAAAGTAACCAAAATGGCGAGCGGAGACCTTCTTCTAGAAATTCGGGACAAAGCACAATTTGTAAAGCTAAACAGCCTCTCAACGTTTGGTGACGTACCGATCACCGTAACACCACACCGATCCATGAACACCACTCGCGGAGTGGTATCTGATGCTGACTTACTTGAGCTCACCGAGACTGAACTTTTGGAAGGGTGGAAGAGCCAAAATGTCACTAATGTACAGAGAATTATCATCAGAAGAGATAACAAGGAAATACCAACGAAACACTTGATACTCACGTTTGCATCCAGTAAACTACCAGATTCCATTCAAACAGGGTACACAAAGACATCTATCAGGCCGTATATACCAAATCCTCGTCGTTGCTTCCAATGCCAGAAGTACGGCCACGGCTCTAAAACCTGTCGTGGTCGCCAGACTTGTGCACAATGTGGAGTCCTAGGCCACGTGTCCGAGAACTGCAAAGAACCGCCCCACTGTGTAAACTGCGAAGGAAACCATGCCGCATATTCACGCTCCTGCACATACTGGAAAAAAGAAAAAGAAATAATTACATTGAAGGTGAAGGAGAACATTACGTTTAAGGAAGCACGGCGAAGAGTCGCTCAATTCTATGGACCTACATACGCTGATGCGGCGCGTCAGGGGGCACCACCGCACCAGCCCTCGCCACCCCTTCGGCCCGCGCAGAGCGAGCCGTCGGCTGTGACACCTGCCCCCAAGGCGGCTGTAGCCCAGGCTACACCGCCTACTCCCAAACAGAGACCGGAGACTCCAGAGTCTTCGGGCCTCAAGGCCTCCCCTCACCAGGCGAGGCCCAAAATCCAAACTAACAGCCCGCACGTGCGGGCATCCAGTGCCTCCGAGGAGGCAATGGATACGTCGGCACCCTTGGTGCCGAAAGAGCGGCGTGGCTCCTTGGAGCGCGCCAAGAAAACAAAAAAGCCGATAACAGGGCCTGGTGACGGCCCTGTTAAGTGAACTCAAACTCCCTGCCTAAACAGCCACTCGTTTTTCGTACACACAGCACTATTTTACATTCACCACGAACACTCAAATTATACAATGGAACGTCAGGGGCCTTCTCAGAAACCTTGACGACATCCAGGAACTCTTACACGAACACTCACCAAATGTGCTGTGTGTACAAGAAACACACCTTAATTCAAAACACACAAATTTTCTTCGTAAATACGTTATTTTCCGAAAGGACCGTGTTGATGCTATGACATCATCCGGAGGTGTTGCCATCATTGTGAATCAAGGAGTTGCATGCACACACTTACAACTCCAAACATCCCTTGAGGCAGTGGCTGTTCGAGCAGTTCTTTTTGATAAACTGATCACAATCTGCACTATCTACATTCCTCCTAGCTATCAGCTGCAAAAACGTGATTTACACTCTTTAATTGATGAACTTCCGGAGCCCTATGTTCTCCTTGGAGACTTTAATGCGCACAGCAGGCTATGGGGTGACTCTCGGTATGACGCGCGAGGTCGACTGATTGAACAGTTCCTTCTCTCCTCGAGCGCGTGTCTCCTAAATCGAAAAGAATCAACCTATTATAATCTCGCCAATAACACCTACTCCTCCATAGACCTAAGCATAGTATCCCCATCTCTTGTGCCTCTACTCCAGTGGAAAGTCGTCAGTAATCTGTACGGAAGTGACCACTTCCCCATAGTTTTGAGCACAAATACAGTAACTGAGTGTCCATCACGTGTTTTCAAGTGGCTCATAAACAGAGCCGACTGGGAACACTTTTATACCATCGCTCGTCTAGGTTGGAATGACATAAGTACTTTGAATATTGATGTTGCTGTCAACTACTTCACTGCATTTTTGATTGACGCTGCAACAAAATGCATCCCACAAACAAATGGACACCCTGGAAAACGGCGTGTGCCATGGTGGAACTCTGAATGCCGAAACGCGCGCGAACATCAAAACAGAGCTTGGAAGCTGCTTCGGAACTCACCGACAGCCGAAAATCTTGACACCTTCAAAAAAATAGTCTCAAGGCAGGAGAACGCGTCGGCAGGCCAGAAGAGAAAGCTGGCAGAAGTTTTTGTCAGGGATCAATTCATACACACAGGAAGCTAAAGTGTGGAACATGGTCGGTAGGATAGCAGGAAAACAAGTACACACACTTCCACTCGTAAACACTCAGGGTGACACCTTGGAAGATCAGGCAAACTTCCTCGGTGCACACTTCGAAAGGTGTCCAGCTCATCCCACTATACTGACACTTTCCAAAAATACAGAACAAGAATAGAAAAGCAGAAACTCGAACACAAATGCACTGGATACGAGGCATATAATCAAGCGTTCAGTCTAGCTGAGCTGCGAATGTCTCTAAACTCCTGCAGTACTTCTGCCCCAGGTTCTGACCGTGTCGTTTATGAAATGTTAAAAAACCTACCGATCGAAACACGAAAAACCCTACTTTGTTTGTACAATGCTATCTGGTCTTCTGGCACTATCCCTAACTCCTGGAAAGAGGCTATTATAATTCCCATTTTGAAAGAGGGCAAGGACCCTTCTTTACCTTCGAGTTATAGGCCTATTGCACTCACAAGCTGCTTGTGCAAAATCTTCGAAAAAATGATAAACTGCAGACTTGTACATTTCCTTGAAACAAACAATTTGCTCGACCCATTTCAGTGCGGGTTTCGAGAAAGTAGATCCACCACAGACCACCTTGTTCGTATTGAGGCACAGATCAGGGACGCCTTCGTCCATAAACAATATTTTCTCTCTGTATTCCTCGATATCGAAAAGGCTTATGATACAACATGGCGTTTCGGAATTCTAAGAGACCTGTCCCACCTTGGCGTGCGCGGAAGAATGTTTCACATACTCGAAAGTTACCTGTCAAACTGGACATTCCGTGTCCGAGTGGGCACGGTTCTTTCCCAAACATTCGTCCAGGAAACAGGCGTGCCACAAGGTGGTGTACTTAGCTGCACACTTTTTCTCATCAAGATGAATTCCTTGCACTTGTCCATCCCTCGCAATATGTTTTATTGTACTTATGTCGACGACGTCCAGCTTGGCTTTAGATCTTGCAATCTGGTAATGTGTGAGCGACAGGTTCAGTTAGGTTTAAACAAGGTCTCCAAATGGGCAGAGGAAAACGGATTCCGACTGAACCCACAAAAGAGCACGTGTGTCTTGTTCTCCCGAAAGAGAGGCATGCACACAGAACCCGACATTGAATTGAACGGTCAACGTCTAATCCTATAAATTTATGCTCCGCATTGACAGACAATCTTGGACAACAAGTTGACCTTCGTACCGCACATCAAGTATCTAAAAACAAAATGTTTAAAAGCCATGAATGTTTTAAAAGTGTTGTCACGTACTACGTGGGGTAGTGACAAACAATGTCTCATGAATCTGTATCGAAGCCCCATTCGCACCCGCTTAGATTATGGGGCCATTTGTTTATCAGTCTGCAACACAAAGTGCTTTGAAGATGCTGGACCCCGTGCACCATTTGGGCATCCGCCTTTCTACGGGTGCTTTTCTCACCAGCCCCGTAGAAAGCCTTTATGTTGAGTCAAATGAATGGTCGCTTCATCTGCAGAGAACTTACATGTCCTTTGTTTATTTCCTTAAGGTGAAAGCAGATAAGAAGCACCCCTCATACTCTACTATTAATGATTTGTCCAGCTCCATTCTGTTTCAAAACAGGCCTTCGATGAGGCAGCCCCTCTCAGTTCGCCTGAAAAGTCTAGCTGAGGAAACTGGAGTCTCACTTGAACACTGTTTAATGGCTCCTGTAGCGTATCTGCCACCGTGGCAATGGCAGACTATAGACTGTGATGTGTCCTTTCTTGAAGTTACAAAACATGCGCCTATTGCCCATATCCGAACATACTTCCTGGAACTTCAACACAAATACACACGTCCTGAGTTCTTTACAGATGCCTCCAAGTCCAACTCCTCTGTGTCCTACGCTGTTGTCGGCCCATCTTTTTCGGATGCTGGCCCTCTACATCCAGGCACAAGTATCTTCACAGCGGAAGCTTACGCGATACTTGTGGCAGCTAAACACATCAAACAATTACACATACAAAAAGCAGTAATTTATACAGACTCCCTCAGTGTGGTAACGGCTCTGCACAGTCTTAAAAAACAAAAAAACCCGGTCCTCATCTCACTTTACTCCATTTTGCGCACACTCTACACACTCAAACAACATGTTGTAGTGTGTTGGGTGCCAGGGCACCGTGAGATTCAAGGCAACCTGAGGGCGGATCAGCTCGCTGCATCCGTCCACAAAAGCACTGCCCCTACAACCATATCAATCCCGGCCCTCGATCTTAAGCGGTCTCTCAAACGAAACCTCAGGGACTACTGGCAGAGCAAGTGGAATACACACACACAAAACAAACTACACATTATTAAGCCACACCTTGGTCATTGGCTGCCCGTATCGAAATCGCGTCATACAGAGGTAACACTAACGAGACTCAGGATAGGACACACATACACTACACACACATATCTGTTGTCTGGTGGCGATCCACCATTATGTAATAGATGTGGTGAATCCTTAACCGTCCTTCACATGTTAATTCAGTGTAAACACTTAGAAACTCTAAGAAAACATTTTCCATTACTCTACCGACAACATATACCTTTACACCCTGCAGTGTTTGTCGGTAGGGAACCGCTTTTTAGTCATAAATCATTGTTAGCGTTTTTAAAAGAAATTCATAGCTTTCATGTCATATACCCGGGCATACCGTAGCATGACCTCTCCAGAGAGGTTTTTGCTGCGGTGGCTACACAGGAAAGCACATGCCTCACGGCCCTTGGACGCAAGGGTATGAACGAGGGAGGCATTTGTGCTAATGCCATACATATCCACCATCGTCTTTTATTATCACCAACTTTTGTCATCTATTCACACCACACACACCTTTCACGGCATGGTCATGATTTTATTACTTGTATGTTTTTACCCGCCTTACTGTGAGGAATTTTATGGCCCTTATACAGTTGCTTATCACAATCATTGTCCATATTTTTAGTAAGATGAACTGGCGCTCTTTGGCCGTGAATCGGCCCTTGCGCCATAAAACATCAAACATCATCATCATCATCATCAACATCATCATCGAAATGGCGCTCTTTGGCCATCAATTTGCCCTTGCGCCACAAAGCGCCACACATCATCATCATACATCATTTGTATATTCATACAGGAACAGACAGCCTGATAGCGGGGATGATGATTGAACAAAGATGGAGACATTTGCATTGTTATCTGCATACGGCAGAGAAACACAAGCCTTGGGAGCATGGTACCAAGTGCCATAAAATTATACGCCATTGAAGGATTAAAGAAACACTTGGTTGCAAAGCAGTGCCTAAACAGAACAATTTCTGCTGGTACAGAGAGACTGAGTCAAAAGCCATGATGTTGCGATCATCTAGCGTTCTGATGTTTCTTCTTTTCTGCCTTATCTGGCTGCCTGTGTTTAATTGTACTTCATCTTTTCTGTACTGCAGAGCACACTTTTGAAATTTGATAATGAAACCGCTGAGTTCTCGTTTGTAAGTGGGTACTGGTGTTGAAGTCTCTTGACATCGTCGGTGCCGCGGAGTTCTGTCGTAAAGATTATGTTCAGCTTCAACGAGGCATCTGCGTTGCCTGCCATGTAGACTGCATGCAACAAGTGAACATAACACAAAAACAAAAGAGAGCTTCTTGCCGTGCCATTTTCTGTGAAGCCCATCACTCATGAGCAGTTTAGCATAGCATAGAAAAGCTTTTAGCTGCATATATGGTACGAGTAGAATCAAGATTGTTTCACGCCAATGCTGGCTTACCAGTGCAGCTGGAAAGGAGATTTACAATAGACTCTAATGGTTTTCTATGTAAACTAACTGCAATACAAAGGCTGTGATAGCGATATGGCTGTTAGATCAGTTTGATCAATCACCTGTTCTAGATTACAATTATAGTACAATTTTTATTGCTAAACAAAAACTTATTAATCCTGCAAAAACTGCAGGAGGCTTCAGTTCATGAATGGCACTGGCACAACGACTCGTCGCATGCACTACCAACTGTTGAGGTCGTTTTTACAGCGTTTCAGGAAGATGAAACTTAGGTAAAAGAAATTGGTTTAGAAACTTCTATTGGCTTTCTACAGAAGCCACATTAAGGCTGGACGCTTCAGGCAGTATGTTTTCATCTCAAAACAGAATAGCGATTAAGGATGGTAAGCAGTTTCCTTAAAACGTGATAGGAAAGCTCTTATTTTATAAAAATATGAAGAAAGAAAAACTTTAGCCTGGCAGACTACAGTGTAATTGACCAAAAATGTCATGAATACGTTGCAGGCAGGTAGAGAGGTGGCCAAGTTGGAAAAAATGTATATTTGCTGAAATCTGTGTAGACAGGACAACAACTCAAGAAGAGAAGGACACAGTACGAAGGCTGTACTGTGTCCTTCTCGTCTTGTGACACTGTCCTGTTCATGCTGATCTTCAAGTATTGGTAAATTAAAATTGTCAGTCATTACAAGTTTGTGAATCTTTGAATATTACCACGTTGAAACGTACCAGAACAAATAGTAGTAATAAACTGACGGTGGTTAAGAATTGAGCGAGCAAATGAAAAGTTGCATAAAATTCCTTGTCTCACTTTTGAACAAATTTTGCCACAAATTCACAAGTAGCTTGTGTTCACATACCAGTGAGTCATTCTATGTATGTTCTTGCTTAAACAGCCTATTGTTCTCGACAGGAACTTTTAGCTTAGCTTTAAAATTTATTACTTTCTGGAACATTGTTATAAGGTTTCACCTGTCTTCTTTTCCAAGACTTGGTGCCGACATCAGCCAGCGCCACTCCGCTTGCAACACATGAAAGATCCACAGCAACGGCTTTGATGACGGCCAGACGTCGTGAAGGGCATCCTTTTCAGGACGGGAATTGCCAGACATGAATGCTGCTGGCGCTGCAAGTGAAATTAAAGCAAGTAATTTAGACTTGAAAGCATAAACCATGCATTCTCTTGATATGTTATCAGGCCATATCTATTGGGCTAAAATTCTGTCTTATTATGCTTTATTTCATTTGGAAACATGCTGAAGAAACAGACACTAGTGTGAAAACAATTTTGGAGTTTAGACTAAGAAAGTGTTATTTGATAAGTTGTCATTGATCTAGTGATCGTATGGTTATTACAAGAGATAATTATGATGAATGCTGTAGCTTTAACTTTGTACTTAATTTAAACCATAGCTCTTCAATGCGCATGTGATGTCAGGGATTTCCAAGTATTTGGGCCCCTAATTTGCTAATACTTCAAAACCTTTCTTTTTTCTGTTTGGTGGCCCCTTCAATACTGGCATATAAATGTTCGCTCGAAATGATTAAAGTTTTTTGTTTTAACCATGAATGTTGTGAATTTTTTTTTACATTCTGACCAACAAAGTAGTTTGTAACACCTTCCGAGACAAAACTTGCTTCTCCCCTTTTAATAGTGCTTTCTCAATGTGCTTGGACATCTCAACAGAGCTAAAACTTGTCCTTTTACATACCAGCAGTGCCATGCACACTCTATTACTACAGAGATGACATGACACTGCTTTCATTTTTCCACTCATCGTTGGTGTTCTTTTTACTGGTGGTGCCATTAAAAATGGGTGCTCTTGTGGCTTCTGGGTGTGAAGCTGTTATCATTATGCAAATTACGGTACTGTTAAGTAATTAATGAATGCGATTTTAAAATCAGTTCTCACTGCTAGCTGAAAGAAAACCACTAAAAGATCATTATGGCACCCATAATATAGTGTACGCCTGCCTCAGTGTAAGGTGCACTACTTGTGCAGTAAATTATTTCTTGTGTTTTGGAAATATAGCTACTTTTTATGGCTAATGTTATAGGCAGCACAGAAAGTTGTGCTCTCGCGTTCGAAGCAGCACTGCTTGTAGTGGCTCATGCACAGTCATTCCGAGTGGTGATTTGGAGAACTAGGTAGACAGACGAGAATGCGCAGTATCTAGCCAACGGGTGCAATTGCCAAAATTTTAGGGCAAGTGGGCTTTCTGGTTGTATAAAATTGCGCATGCACCTTTGCTGCTGACGGTTCAAAGTAAAGAAAAAAAAGAGCCAACCTGGGGACACAAAGGTACCACTAGCGTTGCCTTGAAACTGAAACTTTAATGGAAGCCTTGCTCACTATAAATACAGATGAAACACCCTTTTCAGAAAAACAAAACATAATTCCATGCAACAAAGCAATATCGCAGTCATGGTACACAAGCACTGAGCAGCTTTCATGAATAACTAATTATTATTCTAGCAAATTCGACCCATTATGTAAGGTCAGTGATCTGTTTCTGTACCTTTTTTTTCATAATGCTAAAAGCGTCCGTTAGTGCTTTGGGTTATTTAATCATTGCATTTATACAGTGTAGTGGTTTTTGCTTAATGTTGATGTGCCATAACCAGTTAAAGGTGTTTTTGTTCTTGTGAGCCGACTTGTACACATTACAGAAAATAACAGATTAAGTTATTTTTACTCCCTTTTAACTATTATTGTTTACATTGGCCCAATTATAGCCACAGAAAAGTAACTTGGAAATTACAGAAATGGGATTATGTGACTGATGACTTGTGTGTTACCCTTCCTTTAAAACTTTATTGCCGCGACACCAATATAACTGGCTCATTCAAACTATTAACTACAGTGCTTTTCATAGTAAACAGAAGGCTGGTGGTTTGCATGACTGCCTGGTGGTTCACTGTTACTTCTGTGATATATAGTTCAATGTAACTAGGTCATGAGAGTTTCCTAAAAGTAACTAGGGGACTCTGGTGCTGCAATCGCTCAGGGACCATGTGAATTGTGGTAGTACATGGATTTGCCTGGTCTTTGTACCGGCGGGCTTCAAACGAACTTGT
>WOVY01007295.1:0-70923 GCA_013436015.1 Rhipicephalus annulatus
TAGTCAATTTAAAAGTTGCACGCGCTTCACCAAAAGTGAGGAGTAAATGCGCATTTCCACTCAAAAAGCCCGGGCTCGAATTGTTGCTGTAATTGGTTCATTTTCATTTTTTGGTCTTTGTACATCTGTATTAGTTTGCCTTTGTTTCTTAATTTAGCCTTGGTTGTTACGTGTTGCTACAGAGTTACGAAAAATGTGAAGTAGAGAAGAAATGCGAAAGTAAGCGTATTTATTTGCAGTGCCACTACATGAATTTCAGAAATAGCTGAAGTATGGCCCCAAGATTTTAAAGAACACGAGACTCGTCCTACGTGTGCTCGATACGCTCTTTCCTATCGCCGACCGCTGTCTCGCTTCAAAAGAAAAAAAATATATAATATCCCACTAAATGAAACCATGTGAAGATAAGAAGCAGCGAGCGCTAACGATGACACTGGCGGCGGTGTTGACGCTAGCCACTCATTGCAGCGATGTGCAGGAAAAAAAACTGGGGCGACGTAACTCACGCATTGATGGACCATGTATTGTACTGAAACATGTCAAGCACTGCTAATTGAAATGAGAGACAGATGTTTCCAATTGTACACCGACACACACAGTCCGCTTTATTAATGCGCACGCTGCGAACTTTCATTGCTCAAGAACGCACAGGCGAATCCTCCCACTGGCATACCTTCGAGGTGAAGATCCAATGCTTATATATATGAAAATCAACATATTTGCACAGCCCAAGGCTGCGAGTAGTTATAGTGTAACGCGGAAGAGACAAGGACAGAAAAGTGCGAACAGCTCTCTTTTTGTCTCTTCTTCGATAGTTACGCCGTAACTACTTGTGGCCTGCGCTTTGAAAATATGTTGATTCCCAATCCCAGCAGCCCAAGTATATATCTTATCAAGTTTATAGATGGGGTGGCCAGTGAGCGGTTGTGCAGAGTGAGCAGTTGGTTTATTCAATGAAAAATTGGCCCCGTATCTGCATGTTACACCGAACTTTCATCGGAAGATGATATTTTTTCGTCTGGAGAGAGTTAACAAAACGTTTATTTGATGTTCTCCGCAAAATAATTGGTTAATAGTATTCTGGGCGGCGCTGTGTTAGAGTGCCTCGAGCATGCAGCGAAAGCTCACGAGCGCATCAAGTCACGTAACACGTGACACATGAGCGCTATCTGGCAGTTATCCTGGAAAATGGGGCGCGCGCCGTGCACGCCCGTCTTTGAGGTGTATAGGTGTAGAACGCAAGGCAGGGGTAGGTGCCACCGCCGTGTCGTCTTAGCAACGCGTTGGAAACACTTGTTTTCGTGTAGCGTTGCATAGGCAGCGCAGGGATCTAAAGGCTGCGATCCTAAAATTACTTAAGTATACCTTTCTAGTATAAAATGCACATACATAATATGGACGCCTTATGGTGCCTCAGATACGCGCAATAATTGCTTTTAATTTACAATCGCACAAGTATGAACGCTGCACCTTGACCAATATTGGTGGGCGCTGCGAATGGGGTCGGTCGTTTGGGGTATGGTTTGGGTCACATTGGAGCCGTTTATCGAGTACCGTTAAAGGTGGGCAAATAGACAAATGTACAGACAGACCAAAAACTTTGAGTCGAAGGTCCCCAAGGAAGACTACTGTCTTTAAAATACTTGCTAGCAATAAGTTGCCAGCGTCGGCGTTGCACGGCGAGAGAGGAGGGAGCGCATGAAAGGAGGAGAGGACGTGCATGCCCAATGGTAGTGGTAAACACCACGGGGAGGGATGTCTTGAGGAGAGACAAGGGGGGGGGGGGGCGAGCGTAGCCAGCGAACGCTGCCTGCTTCGGTGTTGCAAGGTGAGGGAGGGAGGAGAACTGGGAAGGGGATGCGCAGGCGCAATGAAGCAACGCCGACTAAATTTCAAAGCCGAAAAGCGGCCGCAGTGATGTCAGAGGTTGGGGGCCCAGTTGTCCAACTCATCATGCTCAGTAAGACTTTTTTTCCACATCTTTTATTCGGCCCAATCAAGCCGCATGCGAGAGCGGAAGCGTTGGTTCTCCTGAAACGTGAACAAAACGCAGGCTTTCCGCCGCGTTCGCGGCGTAACTGGGCCCCCACCCTCTGACGTCACTGCGGCAGCCTTTCGGCCTTGAAATTTAGTCGGCGTTGAATTGAGCTGTAAACACCGCCGGGAAAAATGGCTAGATGAAAGAGAGAGGGAAGCAAGCAGACGTTGTCGGCGTGGTGAGGCGAGAGAGGGTGAGAGGCGCGCACGTGCTGTAAAAGTGGTAACGCTGCACACCAGATTGAGATCGGCCATAAGACGCTTCGCATCTAAAACAAAAGTACCTTTGCTACGCGCGAAACCATGAAAGTCTGAATACTGCAAAGCAACGATCTTCTGACTACGCTGCCAGTGTTCCTCCTGACACTAAATAAGAGCTATTCGGCTGGCAGCATCATTAAACCGATCACAAAACGTACGTAAACAGCTGAACTGTTGACGTTGTGGTTACAAATGTAGTAATGTTGTATAAGAAATTTTGCGTAAATATACCCCAAATAATGAAAAATGACAAAACTTTAGTGTATACACGGCCGAGAACAGTAAAAGTAAGTTATGGAAACCAATTTCCGCACTCGCCATAAATACGCTCGTCAACAAATTTCTTTTTGCCTTGGCGTTTATCGCTACTTTTTGTAGCAATACATAGCAAGTGAAGCACGAATAAAGAAGAGCAAGCCAACCACTATAACTGTAACTAGTGACACACAAACACCCTCTACAAGTGCATTTCGAACTCACGCCTTTTGAGTGAGCCCGCATTTTACCCCTTAGCTACTACTACAGAGCCACGCCCAACGCTTAAAGTGACACGTTGCATGGATGTAGGTTTGGACGCTATGAGCGTCCGCTTTATAACGGGGTGGTGACATGTGTGCCACCAAGCTCACAAGAAAAAAAAGTAATGAAACCTTTCTTTTTATGTTGGCCTAATGACTTGTCTACATCGAATAAATCTGTCTTAATATAACGAAAATTGTAAATTTATGTTGCATCTCTTTGCCTCTTCAGGAAGAAAGACCTGACTTTCCTGCTACTTTCGCCCTTTATTTCTACTTTTCTGCCGTCAGTACTCTGACCATCTTTTACTTCCTTCTATCGCAGGCGTGTTCAGCTTTCCATAGTTGTTTTTAAAACCCGAAGCATCATGTAGGCTTGTACACACACGTATACCTGCATGGATGTCGCCACATTCATTCAGAACATGTTGTATCGTTTCCTAAGCTCCCCCACAGCTTGTACATCGTTACTCTTCTTCATTGATTCTCGCTTAAGTACATCTACGCGGAATCTAGGCGTTCTAAGGCAACCCGACCTCGCTAAGTAAAGCGTGTCTTCTTGAAATAGTAAAGCGTGTCTTCTTGAATTATCACCACGACTTTCCCTCCTTATTTCGTTTTTGGCATTTCGGTAGTTACTGAGAGAGGGCTTTTTCTCCATCGATTTCATCCAATAAATCCTCTGTGCCTCTATGACATTTCGCTTAATGCCATTTCTTGCCATATCGCCCACACTGCCAGCCGTGTATTTACAGGTCAGCCTCCTAGTTCTTTTTCTGCACTGCGTCCACGTTTTTCCTATGCAAACACTTGAACTCGTTTCCTGTCCACCTACTTGCTTTCATTTTTCTAAGCCTCTCTTCAAGTCTCAATTTGCCCGGAGCTTCCATTACTTCAATGCGTGTTCATCCCATATCCGCCTTTAAAGCCTCATTTGTCGTCTTCTTGTGAGTGTCGTAAGCGAGGCGCCTCACCGTCCTTTGATTTACAATCATTCCTGGTACTTGTACCCATACTCCTAGGTACTTGTACTCGCTTACCCTTGGTATTCGTTGTCCCTGTATAGAGACCACCTGGTCTTCATGATCGGTGAATTGCTCTATCCCCACTTTTTTAGGGGCGAAGCTCCTTAGGGCGTGGGCTGTGCGTCCCCTGTAGCCTGTATGTAGCCACCTCTAGTTTAGTTCTTGCAGTGTTCACTAGATAGCGGTACCGTCCCCTGTATGTAGCCACCTCTAGTTTAGTTCTTGCAGTGTTCACTAGATGGAGGTACCGTCTCCTGTATGTAGCCACCTCTCGTTTAGTTCTTGTAGTGTTTACTAGATGGTGGTACTTGTAGCTGATGATGAAAAGATGCAAGATGTTATAAACTAGAAAGCGGTACTTGTAGTTGATGAAAGACGCGAGATCTTATAAAATAGGAATGATGTCACATATGGCGCGTGTCATAGGTTGAAGGCAATCGTTCGATTTAGTGCGGCGACGTACGCTAGGGGGAGCGATGTATTCGAGTGGGCAAAATGTACAGAGGATTCATGGTTTACCAGGTTTACCTCCGGAGCTTCGTCCACTCATCATCATTCACTTCGTGGATATGGCGGAATTTTTGCAATAAATCTTAGCCCCACAGTATCGTCTTTCTTCCGCATATATCTGCCAACCGCTGTACATCGTCTTGCCTGTCCACAAATAGGAAAATATTGTTCGACCTAAAAGCTTGTGCTCAGTCATCGCGCCAGCATGTTTCTGTGAGAATTCAAGCACAATGCTGCTACCTCCTAGCGCTTTTTCTTTACTCACAATGGAGAGCATGAATAACAGTGGGGACAAAGACATCTGGCCTGTCTCAGTTCTCCCTATTGTCAACGCTGTCATTGCTACTTAGTTCTAGTAATTTTATGTCAACCGTATATTTCCGGTATATATCTCTCGGATGCTTTCTGAGAGACCAGTCATCAGCTAAGCGCACTTTCTTCAATATACCTCATACATTTTCTGATTATTGTTGTCATACGCACCACTGATGTTCTGATAAGCTACATATAGGTCCCGTCCACTGACAAGACGGAGCTGCGTTGCTGGTCCTAGCCCATCCTAAGTTCACTGATGCTGGCCGTCAGGTGCATGCAGAAAACAGACGTCCAGAAAGCACGCGTCCCTGCAGCGATCCGCCCACTCACGCGGGCAGGGAGACGCGGGCATCGCGTTCTATTTAGACACGCCAACCTATTATTGCGTTTTTTCTCCGATAGGCATTGCGTTCTGGCGCTGCGGCCACACTGGAAAAGTCGACTGCGCAGTGCGGACCTGTTTTCTATTTTACATATTTCTATACAGTGAGTAAGAACAAACAGGTTAAGGTCTAACCGCCAGTCGATTAGGAATCTATGGATTCTGAAGTTGTCCCAAAATATCATTTGTTCTGCCAATTTTAATTTTACTGCTGACATCGCCGGCCTGTATAGCACCGATGTAAAGATTATCAGTCTATACGAGTGAACGTTAACATATCTCTTTTACCGTTATAGATTAAGTTCATTCTACTTTCCCGCCAAGTGTCTGGTATTTCCTCCTCCTGTAAGCACTTTTCTATAGATTTCAGCAGAGCTTCTTCAGTGCTATAGCCTAGTTCGTTGATGAGACGGACGGAACCCCATATAAGCACAGAGTTGTGTGCTTAGGAATTTTTCTTTCGGCCTTCTTCCAACTGAAATTCTCAAGTACTACCTCTTTCTCGGTTGCACTCTTTTCGCTACTTTTACTCACCGGGTAATTCCCCTGAACGACATTTTTAAACGAACCTCCCGTCAACTTTCAGATATAAACTGTAGGGCTTCGTACCTTTCTGATTTATTTCCTCCATCATCTACTATATGTTGTTTCATTGTGACAGACTTCCTACCTAGAGCTTCTTTTGGCGCAGCCTTCTTCTTTTCGCAAATCTCTGTCATTCAGCGCTCACTTTCACCTTTTCTTTTTGCCTCGATCAATTTCAGTACAATGGTTTTTGTCTCTCAATTTTTCTCCCTTACTTGGTTGGCTTCATTCTGGGCCTGCTTCTCCCTTTTTTCCTGTCTGTGTTCCTGCGATGCCCATGTCACTTCTCGATCACTTCCTGGATTTCTCTATTCTCCGAACTATTAGGCTTTCTCTTTTCTTAGGAGCAAACAGTTCTCTTTTTCCATCTCCCTTGCCATAATATGTACCAGCCCACTATACTCCCAGTCTTTTCCCAGTAGTTCGCCTACTTCCGCTTCGACTCTTGAGGCTGTGTTTGTTATTCGTGTGTCATCTCAATACAATCTTCCAAACGAGACTCCGTGTCATTTTTTTTAGTTTAATATCCCATTTCTAACCGTTATGCGTTTATGATCACTACCCAAGCTGTACATGCCTTTCTCGTCTTTTCTCATCTATAAGTTCCTGATAGATTCCCTCTGTCATGAGACAATAATCAATGCTCGATTGCCTGTGTCAGACCTCCCAAGTCATGTGCCCCTTACAATGAGGTCACTCGTTAGCTTTCTCAAGACTATGCCGCTAGCAGAGATCTTGAAATAACTTCTTATTAGTGTTTGAATATCCGTCAAGGTCATATATGTGTTCAATGATGCCGCCTGGAAGTATTATTTCGGCCCCATGACCAAATTCTTCAATATCAGTGCGTATTCAATTTACTATGTCCAAATTCTCTCTTTTTTGAAGTTATTTCCTTTCTCCAAGTAAGCTACACCTAGCCATGTTTACTTCCCCCTACTGTGCCCGAAACCCAGAGGTGCTCTGAACACGTTTTCGTCACTATATCCCATTTGGATTTGCTATGAATTATCATTCCAACATCTCCATCTTCCGTTTCTATTATGATCTTGTTGCGCCATCCCAAACATGCAGACTATAAGTTGCAGACTACCAATCTCAGCGCCACGAGCGCATTGACCCTGTTTCGGCTTCTCTCTCTGTGAAGCGGTGCTGTGGCCATTCCAGGCCCTCCCCTGGTCTAGTGCACCCTAGTTTAGATTACGGAGCACACAAAGGTCAGTTCATTGGTGGCAAAGACCCCGTTTTTGAAAGAAGCGTTTTGTTCAAACGCAGGGAAATTACGACTCTGACACTTGTTAGTGCGCGCTCGCCCTATGTATAGTTGCGCGTAAGTTTTGTGTGTTCTTTGTGCTTGAGCAGCACGTTAAGGATCGAGCAGGGAATGTTGTTCGCGCTCATCCTATGAGTTTTTTTTTTCATGCGTCTTATGTGCTTGAGCAGCGTCCTACACTTTTATATCTGCTGGCTGTTCTTCGCCTAATATTCCAAATTGTTTTTAACGCATTAATGTCTTCGCTTTTGCGCAAAACTGTAACTTCTTCAGAAAACTCTAATCTGACATGAAAACTCGGCATGCCATAAGTCCTTTTCATTCTTCATTGAGACTAATATCCTCCTTGCTAGGAAATAGGCACACTGACGTTACCTTACATGATTTTTACACATCCCGACTATATCAATCTAAGAGAACATGAAAGGCCTCTATTAAACTAACGTATGTTAGTGTAAATGTATTAGGTGTTGAATGTCGCTTGAATGGACCCGACAAAGGCGTGAGATCAGACGTACTTACGAGCACTTGCTCTTCAATCCTTTTTTACGTGTCTTTTCTTTTATCTGTCCTGTATCCACTCTGCGTAAACTTTTCGTTCTCATTTGCTGTGATAAATAGATAGCACATTCACAGACATCCATATTTTCTACTACTAAATATGCGTTCATTTACATACATGTATTCAATACGTGACTATTCAACGATCCCTGCGTGAGCTAAAGAGGGTAACAAAGAGCGCCAGATCTGCTTAAAATTTCTACATAAATACTGCAATGCTACCATTTCACTAAATCAGTCGACGTTTCTTCAGCAAATGCTTACTTCCGAATATTGGCGTTTTGCCAGCGCACAAACTCGATTCCGCACTGCGCATTAGGTAGCTGTCAAATATACTTCCCAGTGTGTAACACTATTCGGCGCTAGCAGGTGCATTTGCACATGACAGGTTCCAGGTCACATGTCAAGCGTATGGAATTTCCTGCAAAATAGTGGTATTGCTAAGAATTCGACTTGTATTGCTGAGGCAAGAATGCTTAAGAAGAGGTAAACTGTCTCACTCGGTACCCATAAATTTCACTATGATATACTGAGGATTGGAAATGGCGGCCGCCATGTACAATCACCCAGTCATTGGCTATCATAATCCTTCATGACTTCTTTGCGCAAACACGTACACAGACACAAGGAGAAGAGGCAAACAACACGGGCGCAATGCTTCTTTTCCTTGTGTCCGTGTACGTGTGTGCGCAAAGAAGTCATGAATGAGTACCAACTCGCCCAACTTTCAGTACTGTTATCATAATCCTGCTTGTATAGATAGAAAAGGCACAGCCACCGTATTGTGCAGTTATAATACGCGCCCATTGAAAGTACCGACATACCGCTCGGCGATTCATGCAAATGGTGGTACGATTGACAACGTAACGTTGTCAAAAAGAGGAAGATGGAAGCCTACAATAAAAACTCTGTAGGCCTAGTGCCGACGCTTCCACCGCTTGTCATGAAGAAGAATGGAAGCATTCATTACTTCTAGTCTTACAAAAGGCAATGTCGACTTGTTGAAGCATCGGCTTAAGGAAGCTGCACCTGTCTACGAATTTTTTTTATTGTAATGATATGTAGCTCATATATCTTCAGACATGGTCCACGATTGATGCTTCCGTGTGCCACCATATAAATAGTGACGTGTGTTTTACTTTTTTTCAATAACGCTAAATGCTACCGCGTAAACACACGACAAGAGGTTGCTTTGAGTCAGAGTGCTCACTTGCTCGGAGTGCGAAGCAGGGTAACAGATCCTCAGTGATATTACAGCCGAGAAACTAATACCTCGCTAGTATTATCTCTTTGATTCACATTCGTTTAACTGTAACTTCGTCAATTCGAGCTGATGCCCTGGTCTTGGCACAGCCCCATGCTGTCTGTATGGAGAGAAGGTCCCATATGAACCTCCCCACTAATTAAATCACGTAGGTATGCGCAACAAATATTTCACACTGGGAGGCCCTGGTTTTCTTTGGGCCGCCAATAATTGTCCACAGGGATCACAGCGTGTTGCAACAAAAAGGCAAAGCAACTTTACTATAGGGATGCATAACAACGAAACAGGGCCATTTCTCCGCAGATGAGAATTCGAACGCTGTGTCGGAGCTCTTTCACATCTCCACACGATACTCATGGAGTCGTGACTAAAGAAACGCTAACACATGCCACATCACTTTTTCATTTGATTGCGTTGACCCTGCCAGGTGAATAAACGTTTTTGGAGCATAAATAGCATCACATATTTTACAATCAGGCTCATTATCATCATCATCAGCCTGAGTACGTCCACAATCAGGCTCACTGCTCACATGAATGCACGTCGCTGCTCGTTGCTGGCGTAACTGATCCATTTCGTTTGCTGTTAGAGCTTTATGAGTGTGATTTACCTGCCACTAAGCGTGATTTACCTACCACTTTATCAGCGTGAAGTTACCTGCCACTAACACATAATGACGAGTTCCCGAACACAAGTCCCGAGAGTTATTGTGGATATGCCGGCTGTGTGTGCTGCGATGTCCGTTAGTTTCAGCACCCACCCGCTAAATTCAATTCCGTTTCACTTGATGCGAACAAATTTGTGGTTCCCTTCAGGTTCAAATCAACGACATTTTAGTGTAATATTGGGGATAATACGTTTCAAAACCACAAACCACGATATAATGGAGGTCGTAGTAGAGGTATCCGAAAATATTGATCGTCTGATGTTCTATAACGTGCACTCATAACTTAAGTATATATACAGGCCTCTAGCAAATCACCTTAATCAAAATTCTGCTTTGAGTAGTACGTCATCGCTTTATATTAAATTTTTTCAACCATTGTGGAGCATGCTGTCCTTTAAAATCGAGAAACATGGGAGGCGAGAATGCCCTGTGAGGTAATTTTGCCCCCCCCCCCCACTCTCCATAATGGAGAGTGGGGGAAGCCACCGAACTATTTTCACGTAGATTCCCAGTCTCCGACATTTCTCTGTATACAGGTCCTGATCGTTTTGAGCAGTTGTGTCCTTATATTGTGCGAGGGACAGAACAACCTCCGTGTTTCTTCAGAATACAGATCTTGTCGTGCACTCTTATCGCAGGTACTCGGGGCGAGCACACCGAGAGTGAAGGCGGTGTCTACGACATATCAAACAAGCGTCGCCTCGGCCTCACGGAGTACCAGGCTGTCAGGGAGATGCAGGATGGAATCCTCGAACTGATCAAGCTGGAAAAGGAGTCCTAGGACTGCTGCTCGCAACTAGAGAGGAGCAAATAGTGCAGCGTTTGCACTGAAATTCGCGCAACTGCACAATGCACAAATTCATTGTAAATAGATACACAGTACTCAAGAAGACTGAAGCCTGTGTGATTGTATTTTCCTTCAATGAAAAAAGCGTGTAATTGGCATGTAAATGCCATGCGCCATCACACGCATAATTTTCAGTCCTGCAATGCCTCGTCCATAATAACGTGATATGATTTGGGAGCTTCTCTCACAAATATTCCCATGGTATATGTAAATTGGTAGCGCAACTTCTGTAGAAGCTCATGTATCCAGTAGTCAGCGGCTCGTTGCCAGCGTCGTCATCTATACGTGTGGAGGGGAAAAGCATCAGCAAAAACTAAAATATTACGTCAGAACTGAGGTGGTAGCAACGTCTTGCATTTGGTTTACAAGGTGCGAAGGAGAAGTTTTTTTTCTTTAGTACTCGCCTTTTACATACGTCTTGATAAATAAGCGTATCTGGCCAGTTGCGTACGTGAGAAAAAAAATACCAACAAGAAAGATTCAGGAAACAAAGTTGTTCTATTAGTGAAAAAGTGCACTGCCAATATACACCAAAAACTTTCCGGATGGAGAAATTGCGATTAAGCTGTTCACATGCACACTAGCCCAATAGTTCGAAAATTCCCGTTGTCCAATCGTGAAAAACCACTGCAGCGACACAGCAGCCCTGAGATAATTTTATCAATTTTTTAGAGTATAGCATTTCATTGTCTGCTACAATGTCACGAAACGAATGCGCTGGCAAAAGAAAGGCCCTTCACATCCAGCTTTAAGAACGCAGTTGAACTGTTTGCGCTCAGCAACAATACGTAGCTGACACCGCTGAGCGATCCGGGAATGGTCATCACAAGACATCGGCACGAAACGGCGACATCATGAGAGTCCGGTAGCCTTGGTAAACAATGAGTGTTCGCATGCGTATTAGAGCTTCCACCTTGTGGGCGCTGCTTTTGGACACTTACTAGAAGCAATAACGCTTAGCACGCCAGTTTGAGAATAGTCACGACGATATTTCTTTAGCTGGGCTCCCTACAAGGAGGACTTTGTTCAGCAGGTAAAAGCACACCACCTCGTTATGCTGTACCTGACAGAGAGTGTTTGAATTTTGTTGTGCTCCCGGATTGTCTTCTTCATTGTAAATACTGCGCTTTTGATGTGTACACTTTTCCTCCAAGATCGTTGACTACTCATTCAGGATAGATATATTTCTCGAATTCTGACGCCAAACGCCCACCAGATATGAATATATATGAAAAGGCGTTCTTTCTAATGAGAGTACTGGCGACAATTTTTTTATGCAAACCTCCACCCCATCCCCCTCTTCTCGATTCAACCACGTTAACTGCTCGGTCCTTGTGGGACAAACTTCAGAACTGCTACACACTGGCTAACGCATGTTTGACATCCCTGCTCTATGGTGTCAAAGCTCGTCTCCACTACGCCATCACCATTTTATTTCCACCTCTGAGTGTTTATGCAACCTATTGCAGCTGTCCCTGTTCTTTTTTGGTGCTTTTTTAACATTTGCTTCAAAATGCCGCTTTTCAATGTGCCCCAGTTGTTTATTTCTTTTTTACACTGGCCTCCAGAGGGCCTTGTTCTCCCCTCTTATGGGGGTACAAGGGCCTTTAGAGCGTTCAGGGCTGCCCGCCCTGCAAGTTGCCAACCGGTAAAGGACGAAACCACATTCTGCTCAACCAGTTGCGCAACAAGAATGATAACGAAGTGGTTCGCACTTATACGAATGAAACTCTGTAGCTGCCAAACTTTGCAGTCAGAGGAACCTGCGAAGTGGACCGGCACGAGTGTTTTCAAGTTGTCTTTTTGTGTAAAATAAAAACAAAGTCCTTAAAGTCACCGGAAATGTAATAAGCGTGAGAGCACTCCGAAACATGAACTATTACATGTTTTCGAAAGCTACTCTCTGTTATTACTCTATTCCGACTTCACACTACGACCTTACAGTCGCGTGCTTCTACAAAATATCGTGACGTTTCCACAGCCACTCCTCTGCGAGGCTCTGTCAGTGATACACAAGCAGTGGTTTCAAATGCCTTTCTGACATGCAAGCCGCCATATTGCGTGTTTTGCTTCTTTTCATAACTTAGTTGTTAGCTTCTTTTAACAACTTGTCATCATGTGATACATGAAGTCATCAGATTTGACACCATTGAGGCATCACGCTTGGTTTCGGTGTCAGTAAAGCATCAAGCAAGAAGTTATTTCAATATCGAAATACCATATCTTGCCCGCATTTAATGAGCTGCACGATTGCTCACTGCAGTGTGTATGCAGGAGCTTTGTACGATGGAGTAAACTCAGCTCCACGAAGTCGTCTTAGCATATTTAGCTTGGCAAGCTCGCGCTTGAGCCAGAACACTTTAATGTGCTCGAATAGTGAATCCGGGTCAGTAATAGTTTGGCGAATGTGAGTTTGAGTGAGTGAGGTAGACGAAATTTTCATTTAGTATGAATCTTAGCTCGCCCTAAGTGCATTATATAATTTTTATCAGCTTGAGTTAGCACCACATCGTCCTATCTATTCAACTCTCAGCCCTACTAAAATCATCATGTGGGCTAATATTTACTGTCCCGTCTACTTACACATACGTCAAGGCGCTAGCGTTCATACGCATCTCAATATTCTTTAATTAGAGGCGCGAGTTAATCACGCAAGGGAAGTTGAGGGAAGTTGGCTTTTCGTCAACCTGCAATATTTTCCATGACAAGTTCTTGATAAAAGCATATTGAGCCAGTACCACTCTTCATAAAAGTTTACTCACAGGGTTTTAGCCACTAATCGATCGTGTTTCAAGGTACGATATCGAAAGGTTTTGTGTAGAGCTCCAATTATTTGAGAGATTCCTTCATTAGTGCGCTAACACGCTCCTGAGTCAGCTCACTGATACTCGGATAGGGACGTCAGTCTGATTTGAGTAAGTCTGGGTGACCTTGAGTCCGAGCCAGTGTCATAGGGAACTGTTAGTAAGTCTGAGTATGAATGAGTTTGTTGGAAAAAAATTAGGTTAGTCTGTGTGAAAGTGACCCACATGTGAAAATATATAGCTTGAGTGAGTCCGAGTGGGGTCCACTTTTTTTTCCTGGCTTATCTCAATACCCTTCTAAAAAAATCTTCCGTGCTTCTATTTCATAGCTTCTTTTCATTATTTGAATAAACAGTCATGGAGTTCTTTATGCACTGAACTAATATTATGAGGGTGATGTTCCTGTCTATCATACCGTGCTCTCCCGAACTAAAAGATCGGCCAAGAACCAGGTAGCCAGATCTTTCAGGAAGAAGACTATCTCAAAACATTCAATGAAAGTTCAGTCTACAAAAAGTAAGTCGTAAATAATGAATGAAAATGCTGCACGATCTAACTATTAGGTTGGTTGGAAGGTGTAAATAAAAAGGAATAAGAATATCCTTGCTAGGTAATACTTTTGTGATCGTTATGTAATCATACACAGCAGAGAAGACCTCCCTGTGACTACAACCAAATATAATCACTCCAAACAATAAAATTACTGCAACATTTATTACTAATACTAACTTTTCATTTGAATCAACAAAGTATATTTCCCTTCAATAAGAATATTAGCAAAAGAATAAAAAAAGTAGTATGTTGTTTCTATTTCCTTGCAAAAAGTACATAACGGTTTTTGAAAGACTAATTAACCATATTACTGATTTCATTTGAAGATATTTCGCGCAAAGGTCACCCCATGAGGTCCAAGTGCAAGTAAACACCTTATTACATCTGCCTGTTTAGCTGATGTGCATGACCTCCTTAAAATCATCATCCACAACTATGTTCACTATGTGCTTTGACGAAGTTGACATAAACCTGTTTTCCAAGCCTCCAGTAATATTTTCCGAAAATTCGGAGACTTGCCGAGGCTACATAACATAAAAATCAATACTCTTTTACTCCTTTCTAGTGTGTATATCTAGAAAGCGCTTTTTATATTTAGATATCCCCAGATAATGAAATTTATCCGTATCATACTCATCCATCGCTTTGTGCACTGTACGTTTGAAGTTTGCAGCCATGAATTCATAGTTTCGCTTATTTTGGGGGCCTTTGTTGATTGGAAACTTTTTCCTCACTGCTATTCATTTTCATACCCACTCGTACGTTCTACATTTCACCACGAACTAAAATATTCTCCTGTGCTCGAGTTGCTAGTATTCGTTGAATTTTTTAACGATACATTCAATAAAGCACAGAGACTCCTAGCCATCATATCTTTCTGGGTATCCTCGTAAAAAAATAGCGTAGGTTCTAAGTATTTTTGCAATTTAGCATGATATACAAATTAGCCGACCTTTCTTGTAAACTTACCCACGTTAACTTATTTTGAAAACAAATTGGAAGTTCATCGCTGATTGTGGCACGAACTGAAATATTTCACGAGGATATACCTAAAAAGTAGCTCGAGCACGTTAACACTATAATCGATTTAAAATTAACCCTAACAATAATAACAGCATAAGAATTCAAGCAAAAAAACCCATTCGCACGCGCGTCTTTCTCGTGAATCATACCTGAAATATATGAAGTATGTTGTGAATCGAAGTCACCAGTCACGTATATACCTTTTTTTCTGCATAAAGCTAGCAGGACATGTAGGCATCTCGTGTCCTAAAAGCCTGCCGGAGAGTGTCCATTCGCAAAAGAAAAAAGAAAAGCAGTCGGGCAGTGTTATGTCTAAGAACACTCTTTTTAATTTACGTACGTTGTTTTAAGAGCTTGCTTGGCAAACTTCTTATGCTCGCGCCCTGTCTGGCGGTGCCGGCGTGTACATTAGTGTTGCCAGTGTACACTTCTGCAGTTTTCAATCCGGTTGTGTCTACAATGATTCTAACAATACTCACTAAATGACAAGCCGCCACCCTTGGTTTCGGTTTTCGATGGCCCTCGCGCTCGCCTCCTCACGACTACTTCCACTTCGTTCTAGTCGCTTCGTAAGCATGGCAGCACGTGACAAGTTCCTACGATGAGCGTTACGCATGGGTACCGATGTCTTCCCGGCGAGCTAGTGAGAACTTCCTTTTGCTCCAAAGGTGGCAGAGACTGGACGGGACTGGAGGCTCCGCTAGTTCAGCCAGGTGCCTCCACCCTGATTGGTGCCAGGAGGTTGAGAGTCTCAGCGGTGTCTCGGGCCTTCTGGACGGCTAGGAGTTGGTTGTCGAGTGCCATGCTGCCACTCAGGAGGTTCGGTCTTATAGTTCTGGCCCCGAGTTAAAAAGACAAATCATGGGCATGTGTTCAAACGTAGAGTACTCGTGGCGACAGTGCGTATAGTGGTGTGAGAAATCTGGTTCCAGTCTGTGCAGTATGATTGGTGTGATATACGTTCGCTTCTGTAGTTTGCATCTGCCTGCGTGCACGGATGTCTCGTTAGTCTTATAATCTACCACTTCTAACGAGAAAGTTCCCAAATCTCTTCTGAGCTCTTTAACACGTACACTTCTCACTTCCATTCAGGACATATTCGATTAAACAATAAACAAAGAAGCAAGGAAACTTTCGCATGAACCTTTTAAATACTCACAAGGAGTATTCTTGCTTGTTTACGATCACTCACAATCAATCTATTATGTCGCCGTCATAATTCTACTGCTAGGAACTGCTCTCGTGCACGCTTCGGTGAAAGTAATTTTTTATCTATTCATTGTATACAAGTCATACCTTATAGGCATTGTGTAAGTGTATTATACAGGTGTATTATGTGCCCTACTATATGTAGCCTTACTGCACTAAGAGTTTAAGGTCTCCATTAAGTCGCGTTTTCGCGGCTTTTTTTTTCCTCACCCACCTCTGTTTACAACTGTGGTGCACATTTGTGTAAGAAAAAACATTGAATCAAAACACGTCAAATTGTGATGCAACCGCACAAAGCTTACTTTTAAAAACATACTAGGCCTAAGAAATAGTCAAAACCTAAAGGTGGTCACCTAAATACTATCTCGAAGCCGAGATGCCACAAGAAAACTATTTCAAAACCAAAATGAACAGTAAAAACAAATCTTCAAAGAATAACAATCAAATTCAATTGCGACCGTCTCTCAGATCACGGTTGTTGGATCATTTTTCAGCCGCAGGCCCAGTGGTCGCGCTCTTATCGGGCAGGGACTACAACCACCGAAACCAATTCGCTCCGCCTCTGAGCCACACCATGCCCCTCTCTGGCGAACTGAGCTACCCCTCCCCCTCTCCATCGGCTACTTCCTGAGGACCACTGACCTTGTACTCTCGCGCCCCACCAAATGTGTCATGGATAGAACGACGGGAGAAATGACCCCTTCCCTCTGTCTGCCCTTTTTCCAAGCTTGCTTTCCTTCTTCTTTTCGTGGGGTGGTTCGAGTGCATGCAAAACGTCTACTAGGCGAATGACAGGTGCTTCCTTTTGTCTACTATGCTCAAACGTTTGCAGCCTTTCCTTAAACTGGTTGTGTCCTTGGTTGCACTCTGATTTCACGACGCCGCTTCTCTTTTCGCACCAGTTATGCTTGGTGCAAGCGAAGGATGGTGAGTCGGTGGACGGCGCCTGACAAAAGTGAAGGTAATATAAAGTGGCTGCGCAGACTAAGCACTAAGCCATTTACCGCTGCACGAGCTTTTGTAGCCAAATCCTGTGAGGTTTTGTTCACCACACCTGTGCTGGTGTGTAGCCGGCACGGCGGAAGCGTTCTCACGGTGAGCCAAACTGATAAACAAGTGGTGCCTGTCGCGACACGGTTCTCGAGTAGCTCGCTGGATTTCGTGCCGATCGGTTGGGTCCCCATGATCTCCGATGACACCGCAGCTCTGGCCGGCTGGCTCGCCCTATGCCATCTCCTGATGCTGACAAGAACTTTCGTCGAGTTTTGCCCTGTCTTCGGACTCCTGCGAGTGTGTTCATTTTTCCTATCTTCTCCTTAGTTCCATATGCGGCTGTCTCTGCACTTCGCTCTTTTCTTCCGCTCTCTCTATCTCTATGCCTTTTTAATTCCTATCCTTTTCATCCCTCCTTACCCCCGTCCCTCGCGAGATACTGTTGAGGTGTCCTCCCCCTTAGAGACAGTTACGGAACTCACTTTTCTCTTCTTTTTATTTAAGAATCACTTCCTCCCCAGGATTACGTGGCGGTGTGCTGTCACAGTAAGTGTGGACAGGCGACAGAATCGTGTGCACTAACTCCACACAGCCGACCGGCGGTCTAGCCAGGCTTGTTTCGCGAAATTATTTTAGGCTGTGCCTTGACAAAATGACGGAGTTTCATAGCCGATTCCTTGGAGGATGAGGATAGCAAAGTGTGGGAACGCAGAGGCGGATACACGTCTCTGAGGAAAGGAGAGTTGTTTGCTGCATTGGCGGAGCATCAAGAAAACGTTCGTACCACGGAGGTTCGTACCACGTCTCAGATGAGACGGGAGGTATTTATGAAGAGAAATGAAAAGGAGGGGAGCTTGGCGCTTGAGCACGACATCAGAAAGCGGGGGCGGAGGTCGTGCTTGGTGCCAAATCTGATTTAGAGTTTTACCTTACATCAAAAAGTTGGGGACGATGTGTGCGCTATACTAAGGGCTAGCCAAGTAGCGCTGAGATTGATACTGCACAGTGCTTACTTTAAGGTCGGTTTAGCGCCGGCCCGGCCTTTGCCTGTAAATAAGTATCAGTGTGTAAATAAACTGAAGTTCGCCAGAAACTGAGCAACCAGGCCTGTTCAGTTTTTAACGTGTCGCCGTGATTATCGGAACCATAGGGATTACAGCCATCATCACAATCTTAAATGCGCCTCTCATTCGTAACTCACGTTCGTTCACTCGCTCATATCTCTTGTTATCTGTGTCACCCTCACAGACGTATTAATTTACTGGCAAGGCATTGTGTGTATTGCCCGTATGCCTGACGAACAGCTTAGCACATTTGGGAACAATCGATCTGTTTCCTTCCAAACAACTTAACTCACATGCCTGGCCACTGTTAACACGTGCATTGTGCTCTCTACTCTGTGCTATAGTGCCATCTCCTCAACCCAATACTATGTTCTTGCTTAGAGGGTCGAAAGCTGTGAAACCGCACGCAGGACCTATCGTTTCTCGATACAGTCACTTGAACTTTCCTCGCATATTAGGGAGGTGTCTACAATTACTTTAGTACACTGTGGTGACTTTTCACTGGTGTTCTTTTTATCCACAAGGTTTTACCCATGGTACGCTTTTTCGGAAAGTCGTTTACGTGCTTAGGCACAAAGACTGTCTCAAGCTCCGCATAACTATTTTCGAGCAAGTGAAACAAGCCTCAAACCAGCCATGAACACTCTCCTGAAACGTCTCTGGCTTTGGACCAGGGACGGTTTCTTCATTTACTGACTTTATAATAACCGATTGGTCTCGCCAAAAGACGTCCCGCGCACCTCCGGGCAAGCTAGTCGGACATGATTTCTTCTGTGGAAACAGCAGTGATTTTTTTATCTTGGTTATTGGTAGTCAATACTGAAAAATTCTCACTAAACTATAAGACATGTTTTTGGCCAATCACTTTGACGGGTTATGAGCCATGTTTTGAGGCGTTATCATCGTCAACCTCACCAGGAGAACCAATAGACTGATAAGCAATATTGTCCCTGCGACTAAACTTTCTACGTATTAAGAAAGCGAATCCTCGACTTCAACACGGTTGATTCAAGCGAATGAAATGTTAACTTTTCGGCAAAATGTTTCACCATTTTCAAGCTTATTTTCTCAAATAGTAATATTTCTGGTGAAAGTTGAGTAGAAATAGAGGATGAATCCGTAGTTGCAGACCGAATAGATCGGCAATTTCATTTCCAGATCTTTAGTAAGCCTATTTAGACGCTTGAATACCAGCGAAATCTGCCTGATCAGAAATAACGTGAATGGACATCAAAATTCTTCTTCTTTTTCTTCCCAGCCGATATATTTACCCTTCCCCACAAGCATGTAAAAGCTTTCTGTGTCTAACGTCGTTTTAAAGTTCCTCCAGGATCAGAGGTGCCTCCTCTTGTTTTCATCTGCCTTCGTGATCGGTGCACCAAGCTATGATATCATGTGATGACCCCATCATATGTGACGTCATAATGATGTTACCAAAGTTGGCGCTTTGAGACACCAGGTTGATGCGTTCGCTTTATGTTGACCTTTTGTATCAGTCATGATGATGCCACCGCCAACACCGGACAGCTTTCGATTTTAGCGTTTCATCTGGCATCAAATACTTTCGCCTTAATAAAATGACTTAAAAGCCCCTTTCTCAACGTAAAACTAATCTTGTTGAAAGTATCAGTGTCATTCACGCGAAACACATCACTTGTAGCGGGGAAGCGGCCGATGATTTAGTGGTTCTCATATCTATATTATCAAGGTATGATCAAAGAATGGACGAAAGTCAGATACGAACAATTTGTAACTCAGAATTCAGACGATATAATATATTACCATGCGCCGCTCTTTTTTCTAGTAAGACAGCAGTCCTTTTCGGTAAAGAAGAAGAAGCAAACACCACGCCTTAAAAAACTCATAGGTGCCGCAGGATTGGAGAATAGCAAAGGTGATTCCTATACTAAAAAATCCGGGTGGAGGATTCACAGTCGATAATATCAGACCAATCTCTCTAACATCTAACATGGTCAAACTAGTAGAGAGGGTCCTTCATAGCCGAGTAAGTATCTGGATGACAGACAATTTAGTAATAAAACCGAACCAAATCGGCTTTCGTAGTGATTTCTCAATTTGGTGTGCCCATGCTGATTTAGAGAGCCGAATACAGCTCGCGCGTAAAAGAAGGCAATACGCTGCTTTAGTAACGCTTGACATAGCCAAGGCGTATGACAGTGTGGAGCACTTCATATTGTTAAATACGCTAGAGAGATTGAACTTCCCACAATATTTTATTGAGTGGGTGGCAGAATTCTTAAAATCAAGAGAATTCTACTGCGTCAAGGATGGATGTTCATCATCTAGATTTAAACAAACGCGCGGAGTTCCCCAAGGAGCAGTCTTATCTCCAATATTATTTAATGCTTTAATGAGCACAATTCCAACAGATCAAGAAGTTACTGTCTACATTTATGCTGATGACATCGCACTCTTTGCTGCTGACTGTAATATTTACTCACTACAACTTAAATTACAAAGATATATTAACATGTTAGAAATTTGGTTGCAGTCGATTTCGTTATCGTTAAATGTCAACAAAAGCGCGCTCATGGCATTTCCGCTTGCAGAACCAATTTCAATTTCAATTCTATATAAACAGGAACCCATCCAGCAAGTAGACTCTATAAAATATTTGGGAATCATTTATAATGACAAACTTAACTGGAGTCCACACATAGAGTATATAACTACCAAAGCACAGCGGGCTTCAGGCTTACTACACAAGCTAAGTAACCGGAAATATGGATTACGGAGGCACACCTTGATAACGTTGTACAAGATGTACATGCGCCCCATCATGGAATTTGGCTGCATATTATTCTCGGGTGGCCCTGCTTATAAAACGAAACCTCTAATTGTCTTGGAGCGAGAAGCACTGCGAATGTGTCTGGGACTCCCTAGATTTGTGGCTATCAACGTACTGTACCAGGAAGCGCGCCTGCCTACACTACTTTGTCGATTTCGAATTTTGACCGTACAAGCATTTTTAAAATTTTATAGCTTACCGGCAAGAAGATCTCAATATGCTTTTATCGCAAACCCAGACGCCTTCTTTCTTGCTCATTGGCCACGGTTTCACACACCTCAGATAATGTTTGTACAAAAAAATCTACAAGTATAATGTGAACATTAGAAATGTAATTGAGACTAATGACTCGAATTGTCATGTTATTATTGAGTATGATGATATATTCCCCCAAAACGCCAAATTACAATCCCTCAAATTTTTAAATAACATATTATTAGATTACTTGGAGCATGCAAAAACTAAAAATATAATAGCCACAGATGCTTCCGTAAATAATCAAAAGGCAGGTGTAGGCATTGCGTCTGATTTGCTTGACTGGTCCTTTTCAGTGAGACTGCCTGATTTTACTCCAGTTTTTGAAGCGGAGCTCTTGGCGATTATTTTAGCTCTTCGAAAACTCCATCAAATCAAAACAACGCAGTAATAATGACGGATTCTCTTTCAGTTTGTGCAGCTCTGACGGCTTCAGAGAACTCTCGAATCCTAAGCACATTCAAAACATTAGTACCCCCGCAGTTGAGACTCCTGAGATTACTATGGGTTCCGGGACACTGTGGATTAAGATTAAATGAATTGGCCGATTCCTTAGCACGAGCCGCACTTGATGGGCCAGTTTTGTCCATACTGCCAGATGTTGAATATATCACGGCAATAAGATATCGAAAATCAGCAATCTCCACTGATACGATAGAAAAAGTAATTACACGGACAGACTATAACCACCTCATGTTTCCATGGCAACACCACTAGAGTCAGTCCAGAAAGCTCGAAGTCTGAATTACTAAATTTCGATGTCGTGTCCCCCCTCTAAACCTGTATCTACACAGAGCTGGTCAGACAACATCACCCCTCTGCGCATTCTGCGGAGAAATGGAATCACTAGATCATTATTTTTTGTATTGTCGCCGCTACGAGATACTTAGAAAAAGGTTACTAGTTATGCAATTTCGGAAAATAGGCCTTAGATTAACGGTGGAAACGGCGCTAAGCTTTGGCGCCTCAGCTTTGGGACATTGCCACAGGGATGTTTTCAATGCCGTTTGCAATTATATTCAGGCAACCAAGCGTATACCATTGTGATCTTCAATCAAAAAAAAAAATTATTTATTACTCCCCAGGGCAGAGTGAAGTGAACGCAGCTGAGTGCTAATCATAACACCTCAAATCTCAAAATTGCTCAAATTGATTCTTTTTTTTTCGTTTGCCTCTTTTTATGTTGTTTTTATTTTTACATTAATCTCATTATAATACCAATTCATTAAACATTGTTTAAAATGATTACAGAAAAACTGCACTACACTTTCTTGGCCAATCCCCCTGAGTGGGTATGAGCCAGCCTCCCAGGGAAACAAAACAAAACAAAAAAGCCTGGGCGGCGGAGAACTGGGGCGGGTGCCCGATCTCGCCAGAGTTATCAGTGTGGGCACCTGGTGAGAGCAGGCGCGAGTACATTGTGACACCTCGACAAGGACACTATACGGTGACAATCATGAGCAAGTCACGGTGAGTGCGTTAGCGCGACTGCTTCAAATTTGAATCAACTAATATTGTGTTGCTACCGGTGGTTGGTTACTATAGTCTGTTGCCAGCTACTACTTTAAACGGCGATTTCATAGAGACACCGCTGTTTCGATATTGGAGGACTGCTGCATGTTGTGTCGGCGGGCGACGTCCGATGGCAAGGACTCGACGACTCAACGCTGTAGTGTCGGTGGCGTCACCTACGACCTGCACACGCACTGTATGCGAGCATACTTCTGAAGTGTTGTAAATTTATAATGAATGTCGTTGTGTAATGGCACACGCTAGAGTAACTGCGCATATGCTCCCTATAGGGAACATATATGCAGGGACCATATATGCGAAACTCTGCTCCCGTATAAGAAGCAAAGTAGGGCATAGGTTCGCCATCTCGCCTAGTTAGCAACCATACTTACGCGGTGAAGCTGCACTATGTTTTTGCATGCGAATTGCTTAAAGGAGCACTGACATCAAGTTTACTCATTCCGAGTATTTTGGTCAGCGAGTAGCTATAGATCCCGTAGCAGCGATTTGCGAACTGAAACGCAACTGAGGGAGGGATACCTATCAATTTTATTGATTTATATCATTGGTATATTGCACTATTCAAAACAGCCAGCAATCCCGCAATTTTTAGCGCTGGGAGCACCAGCAGTGGCGCTACCTCGCGGTCACCTCCAGATCACGCCACAGCTGACCACTTCTCCAAAGAAAAGAGGGACGTCAGGCTCAGCTGCTCCACAAACATTTCGTCTGCTAGGCGGGCACATTCAGTCAGGCCTTGTCACCTGCATTGCTGTCATCGCAGTACAAACTCGGGTTCAATAACCGTCGCCGCCGTAAAACTCGGGTTCAATAACACAGTCTGGAGCTTGGAATCCCCACTATTCGCGACGTGGCGAATAATTTTTGCTGAGATCGACCTTTTGCAGAACAGTGATTCTGAAATGGACACGGTTACAAGTAGCACTGCAGAGGTGCCCGAGCATACACACTTCAGCCTTGTTCGCTCGTGTGTCTCAGATCGCAATATTTGTGTATTTTGGTGTGCAAAGCATTCAGGTATACGCAGAGCAGTCAGTGCAATGTAGCTATCGCGAATGAGCATCAACGGAGAAATAGCCTACGTTTTCTGCTTGCCACGTTCTTTTTTGCGCCTTCAGATGGCCCCACCTATCTAGCCTCTCGCGGTTAACACGGTATTACCACTTTTACGTGGACACAAAGTCTACAGATGAACTAAATTTCAGCGATACCTGTGTGTTACTTGTCAGCGATAATATCCCACTCTACGCTGTTTTACTTTTGATAGCTTGCGGTCGTGTTGATGTGTAACACATACGTGATATAGAAAGACAACCTCATTGCTCTTTTTCCGTGCTTTGAACTAGACGGCTGCAACTCACCTGGAACTCACAACGACAACCCAACATGCTGACCAAAAAGCATAGGTTTCATCATGCTCTTTTCTTGTGTAAATTGGCAGCAGCAAGCACAGGACCAGGTTACCTGGCGGAACATGAGAGTGGCCTTTGTCCTGAAGTGGACGTAGGCTGATGAGGATGATGATCTATCCATCTATCTATATATATATCTATCTATCTATCCATAAATTTATTTATCTATCTATCTATCTTTCTATTTATCTATCTATCTATCTATTTATCTATCTATCTATCTGTCTGTCTGTCCGTATGTCTGTCGGTCTCTATCTATCTATCTATCTATCTATCAAGCCACCTATGACATTTAGCTCTCCTGACCATTTCGATAACGGTATCCACACCAAAATTGGTATGCCATAACATTAGTGTATGAAGAGCATAACTGAGTAGTCATAACATGAAAATCGTAATGCGTATGCAAAGAGTATCAACATTTACATTTCATGGTTTTGCTGCTCTGACGGTGGTTTTGTTCATATGACTTATTGCAAAACTGGTATACGACATCTCTGCACGACGAAAAAGTGACAAACTCTAACGTGGAAATTATGACATCTACCCCATGTAAGTCAAGACTACATGCCACGCTCATGGTGCGATCGCGGTCGTTTCGCTACACTCTAAGGCGAAAAGGTGTTAAAACGGTGTGTGGTTCGTCCTTTAGGGGACTAATGAGGCTGCTACAACCATTAATCTCTTTAAGGACTAACGGCACCAGGTCTAACAGATATTCCCCACAGATGAGCTCAAGGGACTAACGTTTAGTCCTCACATTTACACCTTAGTGAGTAACCATTAGTCCTACAATTCACCTCCAAGAAGTAGCATTTAGTCTTTACATTTGCACCTTATAGAGCGACTGGTAATCCCTACATTTACACCTTACTGAGCAACCGTTAATCCTCACAGTTGCACATTGCCGGACGAACGGTTGATTCACTCAGATACTCCAATCGTATGAACTTTTTGTCCTCAGTTCAAACATTGTTTTTTGTTTATTTTCCGCCAGGCCTAATACATTTTTCGCCTGTTTTCTGCGCAGTGAGCAACAAGTTGCACAGAAAAGAACACGCAAAAATGTAGTTAGCCACCAATGTGTAACTGCTTTCGCAGTCACGGCAACAACGAAAAACAAAAGTTAGACATCAAAATCTTTTATTATTCCACACACACATGAAGTTTCTCCATTTTCTTAAGTGAATTCATGGTGAAGTGTACAAGACAAGTCTCTTTGTAACATCTTGTTAACTCCTTGTAGAGCTCCTCAGACGGAAGCGATAGATGATAGGCATTGCAGACGCCAGCGCACGCAGCCTGTAGTTCACACGGCTGTACGTACAATGAGATAGTAAAAATAGTTAGACACACGTGACAGAAGATGAAGATGCACGCATATGACAAGTACGTGCTAGTTAATATAAAAACATGCGTATGAAATATGACACACAAATAACTTCACCTTCACACCTCGCACAGTCCTTCAGAAGCTGCTCTGACGAGAGATGGATGACAGGCATAGCAGACGCCAGCGCACACATTCTTCAGCATGGTGTGTGCCCACGGCTGCACAATAAGTATGTAAAATAGTGAGTCACACGTGACAGAGGACGAATACAAATGCATAAGAGAAATACGTGCAAGGTGAAATGGAAACATACGTGAGATATGACATACTAATAATTTCACCGTGATGTCACACACCTTCAAAGACTCATTTCGATCCCCGTAGCACCATTGCTTAAGAGCGGCGGCCGCAGTCACGACTCCCCGAACCACCATGCCGGTAACAAGTCAGCGAGTCCTAAGCGAGCGACGCCGTTCAGCTCGAGCCAAACACGGTACGCGAGACCAAACACGGTACTGCACGCGGAGTGTCTGCCGCCAGCGAACTTCGAACAGGAGAGCAAGTGTACGCTTGGCCGCCGCCACGAACAGCGCCGAGCTGGTTTGGAGCTAGCGCCGAAGAAATCGACGGTAACGCGGCCCTTTTTCACAAACTCGAGCGAGTGCAGCGCGCAAATGTGAGTCCGCCGCCGCGGCAGACGGACGGCGCCGAGCTGCTTGCGACCGACTAATGGCGACCAATTTTCAGTGAGTTCCGATGCTAGCGGAAGCCCCGCCAGTCTGTGCTGGTGCACTTACAGCGCGCCATACCACATCCAAGCTCGTTACGAGAACCCGCAACGTGTTTTCGACGACTCCCAACACAGCGACGAGGTCTCAGCCCAATATCGTCCACCCGGAGCTCATCGCGGCGGTGAAGACTGGCGAGCACTCGATGAGCGAGCGTACGAGACGGCGACGGCAATGGCGGCCAATTTCCAGGCGGTTGCAAATCACAGGCAAACTGCAGACGCCCAAGCTGACCTTCGCGATGCATTTCGTGCTTGCGATATACAACACGACCAATCACTTTGCCGGCAAGCGTGATCCGTACCGCACACACGAGAAGTAGAGTAGAATAAAGAATCATAACCTACTTGCCTTAGAATCAGCACTGTTTTCTGCCCTTATATAGTCAGACTGAAGTATATATCTGATAGTCCTATTGTTTTCTCGGCCGCCATACTAGCCTTCCCAACTGTTTCTGTCATGTGTTGGTCGTGACTATCTTAAAGCCAGAGATATACAGCGTGGCGTGGTGACGTGTCGAGACTTGCTCTAGACAGAAAAACTGGGTGCAGCAAAACGCAAAAGCAGCAGCCCACGCTCATGCAAGCGTACACACAAGCACCACGTTGTAATTCTTATATCGTCGAATTCAGGTGGCCGTGGTCGAGCACTCCGAGCGCGACGCAACGCGAACCGTCACCGGCAAAATACCGGTAATTACTGAGCCAGCAGAGGAGGAGAAGGGGGGCTGGTCACCTCGGCAACGCTTTTCGCACTGCCTGCAATCCCCGCGTGGTTCATCCCTTTGGAGCGTGATTGGGGCGAAGTGGTTTCGCGCGGCACGCTTCCCACTGTGGTTGTGGTTGCTCCTCAAGGGTCTATCCGTTCATTGCGTGCGCCTATTGGGCTCCGTTACTCCTTTTTCGGGTAATTTTGCCTTAGAGTGTAGCTTCATATATACTAAGTTTGGCGTTATGTGACGTGAATTTATTACGTCACGTAAAACTAAATGACGGTAATACATGACGTCACTGGTGCAAACAGCATAAATATAACATGCGTGTAATGTAAGAACATGATTACGTGCCACGCTCACGATATGCTCGCGGCCATTTTTTCTCGCTTCTCATATACCAAATTTGGTATTACGGGGTGCGAAAGGACGATGAAGCTAAATGACACTTACAAACATGTAACAATTATGACATGTGTGTCATGTAAAACACAACTATATGCCACGCTCATACTGCGCTCGCGGCCACTTCGCTAGCTTCAGGTATACGAAATTGGGTTTACGTGCGTGGCGTGAATGGATGACGAAGGTAATTGAAACGTTCAAACAAGATAATTGTGACATGCATGTCATGTCATACATGACAAAATACCATGCTCATCATGCACTTGGAGCCGTTTCGTTAGCTCCACATATACCGAATGTGGATCACATGACGTGAATAGATGACGAAGCTAAATGATACATCTAAACATGATAATCAAGAGATGCCTGTCATGTAAAATACCACCACATGCTACGCTCATACCATTCTCGCCGACGTTTCGCTAGCTTCCCATATATGAAACTTAACTTTACGTGACCTGAATAGACGATGACGGTAAATGACATGTCCAAACAGAATAATCACGACACGCGTGTGATGTGAAACATGGCCTGGATTCCCTATTCACGTTGGATCTGCCTATTTTTACATTCGCTTGCCTCCGCGTGAAGTCAATGCTGATCCCCAAAGCTGTCAGTACTTTTTTAGTTATGCATGCACATTTCCTGGGATCGACTATCGCATGGCAAAGTATCGTATATACCAAAATGAACGATAATAACTTTTGTAGACCACTTTCTCTAGATGTTCTAGAGATATTGTAGGCCAGGTGATACTTATGTCAGAAAATTTAAAACAAGTAAATTGTATTGGAGTATGGTGGGGCGAATGCAACAGAAACTTCACAATACACTTTTTTTATTTCTGTTGTTATCCATATACATAAATCCCAAAACTTTCCCTTGGGTACAAGGTGTGCTACATACGCGTTACCAGCCCCGCCACGGTGGTCTAGCGGATAACGAACTAAGCTGCTGACCCGCCGGTCGAGGGATTGAATCCCGGCTGCGGCAACTGAATTTCCGATGGAGGCGGAAATGTTGTAGGCCCGTGTGCTCAGATTTGAGTGCACGTTGATCAACCCTAGGTGGTCGAAATTTCCGGAGCCCTCCACTACGGCGTCGCTCATAATCATATGGTAATTTTGCTACGTTAAATCCTAGAAATCAATCAATCAATACGCATGACCATGTTGTCACAACTCAAGGTTTATGAAAAAAGGAAAAAAAGAAATAGGGTAATCTCCCGCTAATTGAAACCACGTGTAGAAGAGAAGTAGCGGGCCCTAACGCTTACACTGGCGGCGGTGTTGACGCTGGCGCTCATCAAGCGAAAGCTCAGTAAAAGCGCCCTTGACTGCATTCTGAACACGCGATCCACTGCCTAAACATACCGGGTGGCCAGTGAACAGCTGGGCAGTGTGAGCAGTTGATTTTTTACTAGCAGACGCTGCCTGCATCGACCTTCCGAGACGACAGAGGGGGAGGGGAGCGACAATTTTGCGGGTGTCTTCCTCGGCCTGCACGAGACGCGAGCATGCACAGTGAGGTTGTATGGAGGGACAGCGTCACACAGGCTTGTCAAAGAGCCGCTTGGCATCTAAAAATACACCAACTGTCTCATTTTGCACAAATTTGTGGGAAAAAACGAGGCAGAAAGAAAACAATAATCTCATAAGTTATTGCAGTAGAAGCACTCAAAATTAACTCCTGGTCATTCACACCGTCTTCGTGAGCCAAGTTCTCTCGATCCACGTATTGATTGTTTGAGGGATTCTAGAGAAGAGGAAAAAATTCCGCCATATCCACGAAGTGAATGATGATGAGTGGGCGAAGCTCCGGAGGTAAACCTGGTAAACCATGAATCCTCTGTACATTTTGCCCACTCGATTTTATCACATCGCTCCCCCTAGCGTACGTCGCCGCACTAAATCGAACGATTGCCTTCAACCAATGACACGCGCCATATGTGACATCATTCCTATTTTATAAGATCTCGCGTCTTTCATCAACTACAAGTACCGCTTTCTAGTTTATAACATCTTGCATCTTTTCATCATCAGCTACAAGTACCACCATCTAGTAAACACTACAAGAACTAAACGAGAGGTGGCTACATACAGGAGACGGTACCGCCATCTAGTGAACACTGCAAGAACTAAACTAGAGGTGGCTACATACAGGGGACGGTACCGCCATCTAGTGAACACTGCAAGAACTAAACTAGAGGTGGCTACATACAGGCTACAGGGGACGTACAGCCCACGCCCTAAGGAGCTTCGCCCCTAAAAAGCGCCTGATTTTTGCCTGCCTCATGGGTGACTCAGGGCAGTGCCTTGCATGGGAGTGGGAAAGGAGGGATAAAGTCACAGGTTTGCCACAAAGGCGAAGCAATGAACGCGATAGCAACAAATTGGACAGTGACGTGCAGAATGGACAGTAGTTCGAAACATGCGCCGCGTTTCGCACGCACAAATGACGCGCGAAACACGCTCACAGGTACAGATGCACGCAAATAAGCGTCTCAGTTGTTTCTTCGATGTATCTGAAAAGTGCGCTTTTCTCAAACGGAGACTGCAATGATTACAGTGACATTTGTGCACCCGGTAACTACAACATAATCGTTCCTGGTAAAGCCCGAGGCCAGCCAAGACATACGATTCTCCTCACCACGAAAGAAGGGCGCACGAGGGACGGTGGCCCCCTCCTCTAAGCGGGGCGAAGAATGCGGGCAGGATAAGAGCGAGCGCTTATTGTGCACTTCGCTAGTAATGCTGAAAACACGATAATTCCTCCGAGACGCCCATCAGCCGCGGTAAGTGTCAATATAAATGGCTTGCCGTTTGAACGTTGATGTACGTGCTTCTCAGTAGCTCAGTGGTTAACTCTTCGTACTCACGACGCAGAAGATCGAAGTTAGATTCCACGCGCCAGAGTCTTTTTCTTGATTTTTTTTCTTCCGTCTGCATATATATAAATACGTATACATACACGGTGAGTGACGGCACCACCGGCGGCAAGATCCAGCCGAGAGTGTTTACATATTCGCTATCGCAATAAAAGAAAAGTGGAAAGATAATGATAAAGAAGTAGGACTGGCAAGTGACAGAAAAAAAATGAGATAGGAAAGTTGGGAGCCGGTCGAAGAAGTGCATGGACGGGGCACCACACGGCGACAGCTGGGTAGCGTCAGGAGGTCGTGGAGGGTGAACGAGTTGGCGCGAACTACTTTGGCGTCGCAGGTCACGGGTGCCACAGCCGTTCAGCATGAAATCCTCCGTACAACTCCCCCATGCATTGAATTCAGACAGACCCCGGAGTTATGCTACTCCACAACTTCTCGCAGATCGAACACTATCAGTGTTTTAATTAAAAGTGCGAATGCACTTTATAAGCGACCCGGAATTCGCCATTCGTGGTGCGCCTCCTCCTCTCCCCTTGCCATGGCGCGAGAAGAAGCGTCTGTAGCAATGGCGCAGTGACGTGACACACCACGTGATTGCGCGCGCTCCGCCCTACGCTCCATGGCTGCGCCCGCCCGCGCCGGCTCCCGCAGCGCTCTCAGTGCGGTGACATCACGGCGCGCTGTGCAGCTGGTGCCTCCGCGCCGTGGCTGCGTGCGCCACGCCGCCTACTCGCACCCTTCTCCCGCGCCGTGACGTCAAGGCGCCATGCAGCTGGCGTGCCTCTTCCCCGTTAGGTTTGCACTCACTCTCGGCGCGTGCCTCTGGATGGATGATTGGATGGATGGATGGATATGGCTGTACCCTTTAGATCAGGCGGTGGCTAGCGCCACCAAGCCGTAATTCTCCCCTCGCCTGATAGCTCCCTCTAGCCGGTACTGCGCCTTCGCACGTGTCTCTCAACCGCTTCCCGCCCCTCTCCAACCACGTCTCGCTCTGCCGTCCTTGTGTGCGCGTGCGCGGTGCCTGAGCGTCAGTCCGTATAAAAACGTCCGCCGGCTGCCACTCGCTCTCACTAGAGGTTTTAGATGCGGAAGCATCTTATACTCGCGCCTTGTAGTGCGCCGTCCGCGCCGTCCGCACCGCTTCTCGAACATTCGACAGCTGACGCGCGCGCATGCGCCGTCGCGCCGTCGCCCACCATCTGTGCCGCGCGCGCTTCTCCTTCGAGAACATTCGACAGCTGACAGCGCATGCGCCGTCGCGCCGTCGCCATCTGTGCCGCGCGCGCGCTTCTCCTTCGAGAACATTCAACAGCTGACAGTGCATGCGCCGTCGCGCTGTATATATACTCAAGTTCGGCGCTCGCTCGCTCGCTCAGTTGCCGCTCGTCGGTTGGTTTGTACGGCGCGTCGACGTCCAAGGTCGCGGTGAAATGAATTCCAACAAATCCACAAACACAATGATCGACGTCTCTTCGACCAGCGCCGTCCTTTCGCATACGTGTGTACGTGTTCACTCATTTAACACCCCCTCCTACAACCACGTTAACCAATTTAGCCATCGACCCAAGTAAGTCGCAATTTAACACCCCATTTCACAACCACGTTAACCAATTTAGCCATCGACCCAAGTAAGTCGCACTTTAACACCCCGTTAACCAATTATATGCTCCGCATCCTCCTCAGTGTTCCCCCGGGAAGCTGCAGGCAATTTTTTTTTAGTTTGACGTTTTTGTGGTCCGCCCCGCTCCGGGAGCACCCGCGAAGCCGCAGCGGAGCGGCGGCTGATTTTTCTCTTTTAGCTATTCGTTGCCGGCAGCGAAGCGGACCTTTCGCAGTTGGAGCGCCCTCTGGTCGTTTCATCGTCGGTAAACAAAATAAAAAACATTTTTTTCACGTATACAAAGCAAAACAATAACGTATAAATTATCCTTTTCCGAAGTATTTAGAAATCTACTTTCAATGTATTAACCGTCTATTTTTTGACAAAAAAGCAAGCTCTGACTTGATAGTAACCACTCAAAAGCCAGCAAGCTTCCGTTCCAGATCCATTGCAAGCATTCACTGTGTGTTGTTTGCGCTTTTGACACGTGTGTGGTGCTATGAGTGTAGCATGTAGTCATGTTGCATGTAGCATGCGTGCTATGAGTGTAGCATGTAGTCATGTTTTACGTGACACGCGTGTCATCTTTATCATGCTTGGACAGGTGATTTATTTTGATCGTCTACTAACGTCACGTGATACAAAATTTGGTGTTTGTGAAGTTACCGAAACGACCGTGCGCGCATCATAAGCGTAGTGAGTGGTCATGTTCTTATATAACATGCATATCTTGCATTACAATATTTTTTACCTGTCATATACTATTGTTCTCCACTCACGTCACGTAACGCCAAACTTGGTCAATCTGAAGCTATGGAAACTGCCGCGAGCGTGCTATGAGCGTTGCATGCAGTGATTTTACGTGACGAGCATTTCGTGATTATCATGTCTGGACGTGACATTTATATTCGCTGTCCGTCCGCGTCACGTATATAAAATTTGGTACATGTGAAGCTAGCTAAACGGCCACGAGCACACCGTGAGCTTGGCTTGTAATCGTGTTCTAACATGAGACGCATGTCATATTGCTACGTGCCAGTGCATGGAGCTGAAGAAGACAAGGCAGATAGACTGGCGCAAGCTAATCTGTGTGGCTGGCGCTGCTTGCCTAACCGGCTGTAAATACATCGGTGACTACCTCTCTGAATCAGTCTCCTTCCCGTAACATATTTGGTGGAGTTGTGCGATCCCCGTCCTCGCCGCGGAACTCCGAAGCGGACGCTCTCTCGCGGCTTACAACATGACCACTCAAGACACGGCTACATCCTCTCCGGTCACTCCCCCTTCTGCGCGACCTGTCAACCTAGCGCCCGCAACAACTTTTGTGACGCTTCCCGCGCTCAAAGACCCCGGCGTGCTCTCGGGCAGCGAGGGTTCCGACGTCGACCAGTGGCTACGCCTCTACAAACGCGTCAGTGCCACTTACAGGTGGGATCCCACTCTTATGCTCGCAAACGTCATCTTTTATCTCGACGGAACCCCTCGTGTTTGCTTTGATAACCACGAGCATGACATAACAAGCTGGGACAGCTTCAAGGCAAAGATCCGTGAGCTTTTTGAAAACATCTCTGGTCGTCGTGAAGCTGCGAAAAATGAGTTGTCGACTCGCGCACAATCTTCCACGGAGCCCTACATCGGTTATATTCAAGCTGTCATTTCACTATGCCGCCAAGCTGACGAAAATATGTCTGAACCTGAAAAAGTTGCATATATCCTAAAGGGTATTGCCGACGATGCGTTCAACTTGTTGGTATTCAACAATGTGTCATCTGTTGATGCTATCATTTAAGAATGCCGCCCGCCGGTTCCAACAAGCTAAAAGCAGACGCATCTCCCATCATTTCCAGCGCCTCCCGAACACCACTGCGACGTCCTCGTGTCTCGACACATATCATCCACCAGACACCTGTGACAACTTGACGCGAATCGTCAGGCGGGAGCTTGAAGCGGCTGCTCCAGCTAAGGTGGGACCAACGTCCCCTGACCCCTATCCGCCAATTGCGTTGCCTCTCATTCAAGCAGTCGTCCGGCAGGAAATCGCCAGCTTGGGAATTCACTCTATCTCACCGCCTCCCCGCACCGACTACCAGCCCCGATACACGCCTGCACGTCCCTTCCCGATCGGCTCTCCCTCAACGTTCCGTAATCCGTCCGCATGGCGAACACACGATGACAAGCCGATATGCTTCTCGTGTCACAGAATCGGGCAAATTTCTCGCCATTGCAGACGTCACTGGGGTCCTGCTCCACAACCGTCCTCTCGTCCCTTCTATGCACGTCCTGCCTATCGCCATGAGACCAGCCGCGACCATTTTGCCCAGGAACCTCCTTCTGAACACCGCTACTCCCGCTCTCCATCCCCCCAACGTCGCCAGTCTCGTTCTCCACAGCCCCGCTGACCATCTTCCCCCGCCTTCCCACGATGTTCCCCGACGGAAAACTAAGCGTTGCAGCCCCCGGAGGTGGCGCTTCATCGCTCGGACTGACCGAAAATCCTCTTTTGACGATACCGACAAAACGGAACCTCATAGACGTACAAGTAGACGGCGTACATGTCACTGCTCTTGTCGACACCGGCGCCCAAGTTTCCGTGATTGCGAGTGATTTTTGCCGCAAGCTCAAGAAGATTCTCACACCTGTGACCATTGAGTTCGTTCGTGTTGCGGGTGGTGGAACAGCATCTATTGTTGGAATGTGCTCCGCTCGTGTGAGCATTGTGGATCGACACACAGTTATTCTCTTCACCGCCCTTGATAAATGCCCCCACGACGTAATCTTCGGCCTCGACTTCCTGTCCGCGCATTCTGCGCTCATAGACTGTTCGACCAGTACGCTCCGTCTACACTTGCCCGCAACAGAACCTCTTGCACAACGGCCGAGTCGCCTCTGCAAAACGGGACACGCGCGCTTCCCTCCACGGACACTGACCTACATAGAGCTCGTCTCCATACCACCAGTTCCCGACGGTGACTATGTTCTGACCCCTATCACCGATGTCCTCATAAGCCGTGGCATTACATTACCGCACAGCATTCTGTCCGTCGCAGAACATTCTACGTGCCTGCAAGTTGTCAACTTTAGCTTGACACCTCAAGTTTTGCCACAAGGGACCTCTTTGGCGTTGCTCTGCACCTTAGAAGACAATGCGGTAGATGTTTTCGCGATGGCCGCCCCTTCTGACACCCACGCTCAACATCAATCTGCCACTTGCTCCGACAGCGCTATTACTTCGATGATCGCTTCCAACTTAACGCTGCAGCAGACTACTGAGCTCCACCGGGTTCTGCTGTCCTACATTGACGTTTTCGACATCAGCGGCCGTCCGTTGGGGAAAGCTACCGGTATGAGCCACCGCATAAGCACTGGTAATGAGCAACCTATTCATAGGCGTCCATATCGGGTGTCGGCGGCCGAGCGTCACATCATCCAAAATGAGGTCGACAAAATGCTCGCAAAGGACATCATTGAGCCATCCTGCAGTCCTTGGACTTCTCCTGTAGTGCTAGTCCGCAAGAAAGACGGTGCATGGCGTTTCTGCCTGGATTATTGACACCTAAACAAAATTACCAAAAAAGACGTCTACCCTCTGCCACGAATAGATGATGCACTTGGTTGCCTCTATGGGTCCCACTATTTTTCCTCCATAGACCTTCGTTCCGGCTACTGGCAGATAGAGGTAGATGAAATGGACCGTGAAAAGACGGCATTCATCACCCCCGAGGGCCTATATCAGTTCAAGGTCATGCCTTTCGACCTTTGTAACGCTCCAGTCTTCTTCAAACGAATGATGGACTCCCTGCTGAGAGGATTCAAATGATCCACCTGTTTGTGCTACTTGGACGACGTCATCGTCTTTTCACCAACATTCGAAACTCACATAGAGCGCCTCTCAGCCATCCTGGGAATCTTTCGTCGCGCTGGCCTGCAGCTCAACTCGTCCAAATGTCACTTTGGATGCCATCAAATCACAGTGCTTGGCCATTTAGTAGACGCCAACTGTGTACAACCAGACCCGGCAAGAATCAGCGCCGTCAAAAACTTTCCTGTACCACGATCTGCGAAGGATGTACGCAGCTTTATCGGACTATGCTCCTACTTCCGATGCTTCGTGAAAAATTTTGCGCACATAGTGAGGCCGCTTACGCAGCTCCTCAAGAAAGAAGTCCCGTTTTTATGGGGCTCCGAAGAGGCTTCTGGGTTCTCGACTCTCTTCGCTCTTCTCACTACCCCTCTGATTCTGGCACACTTCAAACCTGCTGCCCCTACGGAAATCCATACAGATGTAAGTGGGCATGGCATTGGTGCAGGGCTGGCTTAGAAACAACATGGCCATCATTGCGTTATTGCATATGCCAGCCGCCTCCTCCCGCCCCTGAACTTAACTATTTGATAACAGAGCGTGAGTGCTTGGCTCTTGTATGGGCGGTGGCGAAATTTCGACCTTATCTACACGGACACCCATTTTTGGTAGTTATCGACCACCACGCACTCTGCTAGCTCATTTCTCTGAAAGATCCTTCAGACCACCTTGGTCGCTGGGCTTTGCGCCTGCAAGAGTTTTCCTATTCGGTGGTCTACAAATCTGGCCACCTACACCGTGATACCGATTGCCTCTCCCGGTACCCTGTCGACGATCCTAAAGACACTGACGAGCCCACGGAGAACTCTATCTTGTCAGTGTCCAACTTCCTTATTATTGGGGAAGAACAGAAGCATGATTCAGAGCTGCCTGACATCATCAGCCGTATGAAATCCTCCACAAATTATGCTTCCGTCCGCTACTTTGCCATTCAAAAAGGTGTCCTATACCGTCGCAATTTCCGACTAGACGGGCCCGACCTTCTCATTGTTGTGCCTAAGCATTTGCGCCGCTGTGTTATCACCGAATTTCACGACGCTCCCACGGCTAGGCACCGTGGCGTATCCCGCACGTACGAGCGCGTCCGCCGCCGTTTTTTCTGGCCAGGCCTTGCTCGTTCGGTACGCCGATACGTTGCCATGTGTGACCTATGCCAACGTCGTAAACACCGTCGCTGCTACCCGCTGGCCATCTTCAACCAATTGACATACTCGCGGAACCATTTTACCGTGTTGGGTTAGACCTGCTTGGTCCTTTTCCCACATCAACATTGGGAAACAAATGGATAGCTGTTATTACAGACTACGCTACACGCTACGCTATTACGCGAGCTCTACCGACCAGCTGGGCAACCGATGTCGCTGACTTCTTGTTACGGGACGTTACATTGATTCACGGTGCTCCGAGACAGCTTCTCACAGACCGTGGCCGTACATTTCTATCCCAAGTCATCGCCGACATTCTCCGTTCTTGTTCCACGCAACACACACTGACAACCGCTTACCACCCTCAAACAAACGGCTTCACGGAAGGATTTAACCGCACTTTAACAAATATTGTCACGGGGTCGTGACGTGGCCGAAGACAGGAAACTTTATGTTGGGATTTAACTGTTTATTTGGGCGAACCTGTGCCCGGTAAAGGGAAAGTCTAATTACAGCAGCAGTCTTGCACAGATAGCAGTCTCTGACTGATAGCGGTGAACGCAGCGTCGGCCTTCGATCAACAACTGACAAGCGGCAAAGCGCGTCGGCATTTATACTCTTGCCGTCGAATGTTCTAGCGTTATCGCTGGCGGCGCCGTAGGTTTCAGAACAATCTGTACCGTTCGCACAGTGGGCGTGATCTTATCAAAATGATCTACTACAGTCCGGAACCTTCTCGAAAACTGCAGGCGCGGTTCGCGCTGAGAATGGTGTGGTGTTTTGGGACGATAACAAAAACTTGGGAAATGGAACGTGGCATTGCCCCCTCTGAAAAAAAAGGCATCGTCCCGATGCTTTAACTAAAGATGAAGGTATAATAATAATGCTAGAAAGTACATTGAATTATTTACGATACAAATATAATACAAAAAAACACTGTTTCGGTTTGTTAACGCGCATGAAACGGCTTGAGGCGCGCGACATGTACGACTTCAGGTCGCGATCGGCGTCGTTGTGAGTTCGTGATGTCGTCGGGGACAACCTTGTAATCAAGTGGGCCGAGACGTCGAACCACCCTGTATGGTCTGAAGTACCGTCGCAGAAGCTTTTCACTTAGTCCACGTCTGCGTATCGGCGTCCACACCCAAACACGTTCACCGGGCTGGTATTCCACGAAGCGTCGTCGAAGGTTGTAACGGTGGCTGTCGGTCGTCTGTTGATTCTTGATACGGAGACGCGCAAGTTGTCGGGATTCTTCGGCGCGTTGAAGGTACTCGCTCACATCGAGGTTTTCTTCGTCGGTGACGTTGGGTAACATGGCATCGAGCGTCGTTGCCGGGCTCCTTCCGTAGACCAATTTGTATGGAGATATCTGCGTCGTCTCCTGCACCGCCTTGTTGTATGCGAAGGTCACATATAGAAGAATGGCGTCCCACGTCTTGTGTTCGACATCGACGTACATTGACAGCATGTCAGCGATCGTCTTGTTAAGCCGCTCGGTGAGGCCGTTGGTCTGTGGGTGGTACGCTGTCGTCCGGCGGTGGTTTGTTTAGCTGTATGCCAAGATCGCTTGAGTTGAGTCGGCAGTGAATGCCGTTCCTCTGTCGGTGATAAGGACCTCCGGGGCGCCGTGACGTAGGACGATATTTTCGACGAAGAACTTAGCTACCTCGGATGCACTGCCTTTTAGCAGGGCTTTTGTTTCGGCGTAGCGGGTGAGGTAGTCGGTAGCTACCACGATCCACTTGTTTCCGAAAGTCGACGTCGGGAACGGCCCCAGTAGGTCCATACCAATCTGCTGGAAAGGTCAGCAAGGTGGATCAATTGGCTGCAGAAGTCCCGCTGGCCTTGTCGGCGGTGTCTTGCGTCGCTGACAGTCCCGGCATGTCCTCACATAACGAGTGACGTCGGTGGTAAGACGTGGCCAGTAGTGCCTTTCTTGTATCCTCACAAGCGTGCGAGAAACACCGAGGTGCCCTGCCGTCGGATCGTCGTGCAGGGCCTGCAGGAGTTCTGGTCGCAGAGCTGAAGGCACCACAAGGAGGTACTTAGCTCGAAGCGGTGAAAAGTTTTTCTTTTGTAGAAGACCGTTTCGTAGAAAGAACGACGCAAGTGCGCGCTTGAATACCTTCGGGACTTCGGCGGTCCTGCCTTCGAGGTATTCTATTAGGGCCTTAAGTTCCGGGTCGGCCCGCTCTCATTCAGCGAAGTCGTCGGTAGTTATCGTTCCCAAGAAGTACTCGTCATCCGGGTCGTCGGGTAGCGGTTGGTCGACAGGCGCACGAGAGAGACAGTCGGCGTCAGAGTGTTTTTTGCCGGACTTGTAAATGACAGTAATGTCATACTCTTGAAGTCTCAGGCTCCATCGTGCGAGGCGACCTGAAGGGTCCTTCAAGGTGGCTAGCCAACACAAGGCGTGGTGGTCGCTCACAACTTTGAAGGGCCTGCCGTAGAGGTAGGGGCGAAATTTCGACGTAGCCCAGATGATGGCGAGGCACTCCTTTTCTGTTGTGAAATAATTTGCTTCTGCTTTGGATAGCTATCGGCTGGCGTAACTAATAACCCTTTCAAGTCCGTCAGTCCTCTGCACAAGAACGGCGCCAGGACCTACGTTGCTTGCGTCAGTATGTATTTCTGTCTCGGTGAATTCGTCGAAATGGGCAAGTTACGGAAACGTCTGGAGGTATGTTTAAGCTCCTGGAAAGCGTGTTCCTGTGGCGTTTCCCACTTGAACTCCACGTCGGCTTTGGTAAGGTTAGTTAGAGGATCGGCGACACGGGCGAAGTTTTTCATGAACCACCTATAATAGGCGCACAGGCCCAGAAATCGGCGCACGGCCTTCTTGTCAGTGGGCGGCGGGAAGTCGGCGATGGCGGCTGTTTTCCGTGGATCGGGACGAACTCCAGACTTGCTGATAACGTGTCCCAGAAACAAGAGCTCCTCATACGCAAATCTGCACTTTTCTGGCTTCAGTGTGAGTCCGGACGTCTTGATGGCTTGAAGTACAGCTTCAAGGCGCCGAAGATGCTCGTCGAAACTCGAAGAAAGTACGACGACGTCGTCCAAGTACACAAGGCAAGTTTGCCACTTCACTCCTGCCAGTACTGCATCCAGAACGCGTTGAAAAGTTGCAGGCGCTGAGCAAAGGCCGAAGGGCATCACCTTAAACTCGAAGATGCCGTCCGGTGTTATAAACGCCGTCTTCTCTCGGTCTCTTTCGTCGACTTCGATTTGCCAATAGCCAGTCTTGAGGTCCATTGACGAAAAGTGCTTGGCGTTATGGAGCCGATCAAGTGCGTCGTCTATTCTTGGGAGAGGATACACGTCCTTTCTTGTGGATACACGTCCTTTCTTGGCGACGGAAGTGCGACGGGGCGGCGTTTAGGCGTGGACAGGGAGGAGCGTTGTGGCGCACTGCAGCGGCGTAGCTCATAGTTTTTGGCTCGGGCGGTGGTGTTTCGGGAATTCGAAGCGATTGCCGGACTTCTCGCACAATGTCGGCGATCTAATCCACTTGAGGCTGCGCCGAAGGCAACAGTTTACGCAGCTCTTCCCGCACGATCGCTCGCATCGTTTCGCGCAGGTCGCCGGAGTCACTGGCTTGAGCAGCAGCGCATTCTGGAGTCAGGCGACGATTATACTGCATGGTGCGCATGTCCAGCGTTTTTTCGATGGTGGTCGCCTCGGATACAAATTCTTGGACGGTGTTCGGTGGATTCCTCATTAGTCCCGCGAAGAGCTCCTGTTTGACCCCTCGCATGAGGAAACGAACTTTCTTTTCCTCAGGCATGTCTGAGTCAGCGTGACGGAATAGGCGGGTCATCTCCTCTGTGAAAATTCCAACCTTTTCATTTGGTAGCTGAACCCGGGTCTCGAGTAGAGCAGCGGCCCTCTCTTTGCGAGCGACGCTCGCGAACGTTGGCAGAAATGCGCCGCAGAAGACATCCCACGTTCGGAGCATGGACTCCCGATTCTCTAGCCAGGTCCTTGTGGTGTCTTCCAGGTAGAAGTACACACGACGGAGCTTTTCTTCGTTGTCCCAGTGGTTGAGGGCGGCCACACGGTCGTATGTTTTCAGCGAGGATTCCGGGTCTTCAAACGATGAGCCATGGAACATTGGTGGTTCCCTGGGTTGATGAATGACGATCGCGGGCTGGGACGCTCCGGTTGTCATTGTCGCTGCAGTCGAGGTCATGGTCTTGGTCTTCCGTGCCTTGTCTTGTAGAAGGCCGTACTCCAGTGGGAGACCTTGCTGTTGGCGGCTCGTTCGCTGTTCTTGGTTGGCGTCGGTGTCTTCTCCGCGACGGGGGCTGGGTTCACGGCTTGACGGGGTCGTCCGGTACATGAACGAAGCAGCACATCCACCAGATGTCATGGGGTCGTGACGTGGCCGAAGACAGAAAACTTCGTGTTGGGATTTAACTGTTTATTTGGGCGAACCTGTGCCCGGTAAAGGGAAAGTCTAATTACAGCAGCAGTCTTGCACAGATAGCAGTCTCGGATTGATAGCGGCGAACGCAGCGTCGGCCTTCGATCAACAACTGACAAGCGGCGAAGCGCGTCGGCATTTGTACTCTTGCCGTCGAATGTTCTAGCGTTATCGCTGGCGGCGGCGTAGGTTCCAGAACAATCTGTACCGTTCGCACAGTGGGCGTGATCTTATCGAAATGATCTACTACAGTCCGGAACCTTCTCGAAAACTGCAGGCGCGGTTCGCGCTCAGAATGGTGTGGTGTTTTGGGACGATAACAAAAACTTGGGAAATGGAACGTGGCAATATGCTCGCTTTGTACGTGTCGCCCGACCACCAAGACTGGGACCTTGCCTTACCCTACGCAACTTTCGCGTACAATTCATCCCGTCACGACACAGCGGGCTTTTCGCCGTTCTACTTATTGTTCGGAAGAGAGCCGACTTTACCACTGCACACAGTCATCTCAGCTCACACCTCGTCCACAGCGAGTATGCCTGGGACGCGATTGCGAGAGCCGATCATGCCCGTCAGCTCGCTCGCGCTCGGCTGATGGCGTCGCAAACCAACCAATGCCGTCGGTACAATGCGTAACATAGAGACGTACATTTCGCTCCCGGTACCCTCGTTTTACTCTGGTCCCCTCATCGTCGGCTGGGCCTATCCGAAAAACGTCTGTCTCATTACACGGAACCTTGCGTATATTGCGTCAAGTAACACCTGTCACCGACGAGATCAGCCCCATCTGTCCATCATCATCTACTATTGCGGCCCAGTGATATCGTACACTTCTCGCGGATCAAGCCCTACAATAATGCGTCAGATAACGACCTTTAAAGCACCGGGACGGTGCCTCCGCCGCCAGGGGTCATGCTACGTGCCAGTGCATAGAGCTGAGGAAGACAAAGCAGATAGACTGGCGCCAGCAAATCTGTGTGGCTGGCGCTGCTCGCCTAACCGGTTGTAAATACATCGGTGACTACCCCTCTGAGTCAGTCTCCTTCCCGTAACAATATTATCATCTTTGCACCAGTCACATACCGTCATCTATTCATGTCACGTAATGCCAAAATAGGTATATGTGAAGCCAGATAAACTACCATGAGCGCATCATGAGCGTAGCATGTAGTCATGGTTTTTTATGACACACAAGTTAGGATTTTCATGTTCGTACCAGTCATATACGATTGTCATCTATTAACGTCGCGTAACACCAAATTTAGTCTATGTAAACTGAGCTAGCAAAACGCCCACGAGCACACCATGAGCGTGGCGTGTAGTGACGACTTACACGACGTGCATGTCATGATTTCCACGTTAGGGTCTGTAACTTATGTTCGCCCTGAAGATATGTCATATTATACTTGTTATGCAATATGTCATGTGAACGAAACCATCGCTACAGCAGCAAGACCATGACATGCAAATCACGACATTTATGACATGCCTATCATAAATGCCATGTTATGACTTGTCACTTATGCTCGTCATACGATCATGTCTCGCCATATCAATTTCGTTATAGATCCCATCATGCAAACGGCCAGGAGAGCTAAAAGTTGTAGGCCGCTAGATAATAGATAGCTAAAAACTCGCCGAAGTTCGCTAAGAAATGTTTCGGATTAACAAGTACTTACGCACCAGCAACTATCGGTCGAAAGAAGAAACAAAGAAAATTAATTTGTTTGTTAGCTGCCAATCTCGGTATAATCAAAATGTCGCGTTTTGCCGCGCGTCTCATTTCGCACCGGCTTACCCTACATATATAATTATCTGTGAGACCTTTATTGCGATAGCAATTCTATGGACACACTCGACTGTTTTCACCACCGGCTTCTGTGTTTGTCACTGCCGTCGTTCACTGTATAATTGTACGAATCTATATATTGACAGAATGTGACTTCAAATTACGCGTGCTAGCTGACACTTGTGCCATCTAGATGGTTTGCGACGCACGAGCCTGCGGGACCCAGCTGCGCGAACCGTGTTGGAAAAACAGAAGAACGTAGTTGAGGAGGCAGAAGTGAATCCTCGGGACAATCTAGCTGTGTTATTATTCTCGAACACAAGTTCGCCATTCCTACGTTAGCCTATTAAAAGAGTTGAATGAAAAGTGCGTTAAAAATCTGGTGGAGGTGCTGGGTATGATGCCAAGCCCCTCTCGAGTGATGGAGCACAGTCCAGAACCACAGTGATTTCGACCCAACGAGCTGACGCCTGTTCATCAGCGCTGCAGTCGACGCCTACGTGGTGAGGGTTCTGAATTTTCACCTTTATCGACTTCTCTTGGAACATCAACGGCTGCGAACGGGCACTCAACCTACATGACAGCTCAGGTCGCTCCAGCCAACATTGTAGTAAACCAGCCAATGTTACCAAAGCCTTTCCATTGCGAAAACTACGAGGACGCAGAGGACTGGCTTGAACACTTTGAACGCGTCGCAAAGGCTAACGGATATGGGGAAGAGCGCAAACTTGGAAGTGTTTACTTCGCACTGGAAGATAGCGCATGAACGTGGTATGAAAACCATGAAGCTACCTTCCGGTCGTGGGATGATTTTCGACGGGAGCTGCTCGCTGCTTTCCCGAACACAGACCGCAAAGAGAGAGCTGAAGCTGCGCTCCAGACAAGAAATCAACGAAATAACAAAACTGTCGCCATGTATCTGGAAGACATGTCTCGCCTATTCCGCCGAGCGGATTCAAACATGAGCGAAGACTGAAGCTGCGCCATCTGATGCGAGGCGTGAAGCAAGAACTCTTTGCCGCACTAATTCGAAGCCCGCCGCACACCGTCGCCGAGTTTCGTTCCGAGGCGACTACAATGGAAAGGACGCTACGACAGCGAGCAAGGTTATACAACCGGGATGCGATCGTCACTTCCTTGGAAATGTTGCCACCAATCTTCGGTAACGGCATGGAAGCACTACGCGAGCTGGTGCGGTCTGTTGTGCGAGAAGAGCTGCAGAAGCAGTGTCTTGACCAGAACGCTCCAATGCTTTCGTCTCTGGCCGATGTGATCCATGTGGAGGTCAGGCAGGTGGTAAGCGAACCTTCGAGCAACGCACAGCCAGGGCCGCCAATACAACAGAAGGCGAGGATGACGTATGGCGATGTGCTACTACGAGGACCTCCAGGACGCGCGGACGTCGCGGCGGCTACACCTATGCAGTACCCGGTGCCGTCGAACACTCTGCAGCCAATGCCAGAGAGGAGACGAAGGAAGAGTGATGTCTGGCGCACTCCCGACAGGATACCGCTGTGTTACCACTGTGGGGAGCCTGGTCATCTCTACCGAACGTGTCACTACCGCCAGGCAGGACTACGTGGTTTTCCTGTTAATGCACTTCGACCACGAAATGGTGAACGTCCCTTCGAAATTGAAGAATACCCATCAGGTCGTCAAACCTCAAGTGGCTTCACGACACCAACCTCGTGCAACGACAACGGGGAGGTTTAAATCGCGTAGCCCCCAATCTTCAGCAAGTTCCCCAAGGTCTCGTTCCCCAAGCCCACGTCGGGAAAACTAGAGTCAGCGACCTGTGGAGGCAAGGCCGCTGTCGACGCTAACGCAGAAAAACCTCCATTCCTGACTCTGAACGACGACCGATTCAGAAACCGGTGCTTCGATAGTAACGTTGCTTCCGATTTACGTGTATTCGTTGACGGCTACGAAGCCATCGGACTGGTAGATACCGGCGCAGATTATTCAGTGATGAGTAGCGGACTTTCTCAAATACTGAAGAAAGTGCTGACTCCTTGGAAGGGACCACAAGTTCGCACAGCAGGAGGGCATCTCATGGACCCTACTGGAATATGCACAGCAAGAATCGGAATACAGGGGTTTCACGTACGTCGCCAGTTTTATTGTGCTGCCGGAATGCTCAAAAGACTTTATTATCGGCATGGATTTCTTACGGGTTAATGGCGCTGTAATTAACTTGCGAGAATGTTCCGTCTCATTCTCGACTAGGCACGCGATCGCTACCTTTGAAACGGAAGAAAACGTATATGACATTTGTATTGCAGATGATGGCGTCATGGTGCCGCCAAGATTGAGCATTTCTGTCGCAGTAACCTAACAAAGCATTCAGTGAATTCGAAGGATTTGCTGACAACAACACTGCCTTACTACTCCAAAAAGGGATATGCATGGCACGAGGCCTTGTTAAGTTACGTGACGGATGTGCAAATGTTCTACTCACAAACTTTGGAAATGAGTGCAGCACGTTGCAAAAGGAACCGTCATTGCTAGTCTGAATGATTTCGTCCAGGCTACGGAGCTGTGCACTTTCGAAAACAGTGAGTCTGATTTCGAAGACGTGGAGTCTGTCCTTGCAGCCGTCGACATCGAGCCAGGCCGACTACCAAGAGAAAAAGAGCAATTAGAGGGTCTTTTAAGAGAATTCGCCAAATGTTTCTCGTTGTCATCTAAGGTTCGACGCACTCCTATTGCCAAACATCGCATCATTGTCGACAAGTCAGTGAGGCCAATACACCAGCATCCCTACCGAGTGTCACCAAGAGAAAGAGAGGCTATTGGTAATCAGGTTAAATAAAGCTCAAAGACGATGTATTCCAGCCTTCATCAAGTCCATGGGCGTCTCCTGTTGTTCTTGTGAAGACAAAAGACCAAACTTTACGTTTTTGCGTTGATTATCGGAAGCTGAATGCCGTCACCAAACGGGATGTTTATTCTCTGCCAAGAATTGATGACAATCTGGATAGGCTGCGAAATGCCAGGTATTTTTCCTCACTGGATCTTAAAAGTGGGTGTTGGCAGATAGAAGTTGACGAAAGAGATCGCGGAAAGACAGCGTTTGTGACACCGGACGGTTTATACGAGTTCAAGGTACTCCATTTTGGCCTTTGCTCAGCACCCGCCACATTCCAACGGATGATGGACACAGTGCTTTGGGGTCTTGAATGGCAGTCATGCCTGGTTTATCTCGACGATGTTGTAGTCTTCTCTGCTACCTTCGAGCAACATTTGGAAAGACTCCGGGCCGTGCTCACTGCGATAAAATCAGCGGACTTGACGATAAAACCGCAGAAATATCATTTCGGCTTCCATGAACTCCTTTTTCTCGGCCATGTTTTCAGTGCAGAAGGCGTCCGCCCAAACCCTGCAAAAACTGAGGCCGTATCAAGATTTCCGAAGCCAACAGACAAAAAGGCTGTTAAGCGATTTTTAAGTCTCTGCGCCTGTTATCGAAGGTTCGTTAAAAATTTTTCACGAATTGCTGAACCACTGACACGGCTGACTAAAGAGGAAATGCCGTTCGTATGGCTTCCTGAACAAGAGGATGCCTTCAATGAACTACGAAAGTGCCTTCAAAGCCATCCTGTTCTGGCGCATTTTGACGAGGAAGCGAAAACCGAAATCCACACGGATGCAAGCAATTTAGCTCTTGGAGCCGTGCTCATCCAATGGCAAAACGGACAATAACGAGTCATTGCGTATGCCAGTCGCACTCTTTCGAAAGCTGAGGTGAACTACTCTGTGACCGAGAAAGAATGCCTTGCCGTGGTATGGGCTATCAGCAAGTTTCGACCATATTTATCTGGTAGGCCTTTTCGACCTATAAGCGACCATTATTCGCTATGCTGGCTGGCTAATCTCAAAGACCCATGTGGACGGCTTGCACGATGGAGCTTGCGATTACAGGAGTATGATATCACGCATGTGTACAAGTCAGGTCGCAAGCACAGTGATGCGGACTGCTTGTCACGTGCTCCGATTCAACCTGCTGCTTCTGCTTCCACCGAGGATGGTGAAGATTTTATTTTCTTGGGAGTTGTGACACCATCAGAGATGGCACATCAGCAGCAATCCGACCCTGAGATACTCCTCTTGATCACGTACCTACAAGGACAGTCTGTCGATGTTCCATGACCTTTTGTCTGCGGCTTGTCAGCGTTCGTCCTGCGAAACAACATCCTGTATAATAAGAACTTTGACAACAATAAAGCGACATTCCTGCTTGTCGTCCCTTCACCTCTGCGACCAGAGATTTGGGAGGCTTGCCACGACGATCCATCAGCTGGACACTTAGGAGTAAGCAGAACGTTAGCGCGCATCCGCACTAAATACTACTGGCCGAAGTAGCTTAGCTGTGTACGACACTATGTCAGAACCTGCCGGGACTGCCAAAGACGTAAAACGCCACCGCTAAAACCAACAGGTCTCCTTCAACCGATAGAACCACCAGAAGCTCCATTCACACAAGTGGAAATGGACTTACTGGGCCCATTTCCTACGTCGTCATCGGGAAAAGGGTCGATAATCGTTGCGACCGACTATTTAACCAGATATGCCGAGACAGCGACTCTTGTTAAAGGATCAGCCGTTGAAGTAGCCGAATTCTTCGTCTCCAACATCGTACTGCGGCACGGAGCTCCAAAAGCGTTGATCACGGACCGAGGGACTGCATTTACGGCCGACCTGATGAAATGTATTATGAAATTGACGCGCACCAGTCATAAGAAAACGACGGCATATCATCTTGAATCAAATGGTCTTACGGAACGACTGAACAGAACGTTGACTGATATGTTGTCAATCTACGTTGATATAGAACACCGTACTTGGGAAAAATATTACCCTATGCAACATTCGCCTATAACACTGCGATGCAAGAGACAACACGGATGACGCCATGCCAACTTGTTTTTGGCCGGACGGTAACGACACCTTTAGACGCAATGTTACCTATTGACGAAACGCCCGAGAATTACTATGACGTTCACGACTACATACAAAGAGCAGAAGAAGCCAGACAGCTGGCACGATATCGAATTCTCCAACAGCAGAAAACCGACACGCATCGATACAATCTGCGAAGAAGAGACGTCCTGTACGCACCAGGAGACAGAGTGTGGGTGTGGATTCCTGTACGAATACGTGGCCTGTCAGAAAAACTGCTTCGCCGCTATTTTGGTCCGTACCGAGTGCTCCACCGCGTCAGCTCGCTCCACTACGAAGTTATGCCAGAGGGACAGGATAATTCATCCCGACAGCGGCATCGCACGGAAACTGTGCATGTCGTCAGGATGAAACCATATCACGACAGGCAATGAAACCCTAAAGATACAACGTTCATTGACGTTAACCACATCCCCGACGAGGCTTTGTGAATGACTGCCATGCAACCAGTTCGACACAAGAATCGGCAAGATGCACTATGGAAAGGGGGGCAATGACACAATGTAACTTTAAATTACGTGCGCTAGCCGTTACTTGTGCCATCTAGATGGTTTGCGACGCACGAGCCTGCGGGACCCAGCTGCGCGCGAACCGTGTTGGAAAAACAGAAGAACGTAGAAGAGGAGGCAGAAGTGAATCCTCGAGACAATCTAGCTGTGTTATGATTCTCGGGCACAAGTTCGCCCTGCCTACGTTAGCCTATTAAAAGAGTTCATTGAAGAGTGCGTTACAATATATTGAAACGCAAAAAGGAAAAGAATAATTCCACAAAAAGAGATTTCGACATGCGGAGCGAACGTCCGACCACGCAGTCCTCGGCGCATGGCATTGGCCACTGAGCCACGAAGGCACTCCAATTTCCACATTCAAACGTCAAGCTATTTATATCCACCGATTACAGCTGGCGCTTCCAATCGCGGGGGAAATATCAGCGTATTTTCAGCATTACCAGCGAGATGGCGCGAAGAGCGCGTTAAGCACCCCTCTTCTCGCGATGTGGTGACGCGCGCTCATGCGCTCATCCACCGCGCACAATTTGCCCCGCGGGAGTGGGAATGGGGGTAGACGTTTTTGCGTGTGCGCGTTTATCTTGCGGTACGGTAGGATCACGTGCCTTTGGCTTTCACAGGAACGATAGCGCTGCGGTTGCCGGCGCACAAAGATCACTTCGCTCACCTCACAAGCTTCGTTTGCTAAAAATTGGCAGATCTCTTTTAGACTGGGTATCAATGATATGCGAAGCACGAAGTAGGAAGGTTAATATGTCACATTATTTTCAGCACAACATTACGAGGCTGACGTAAATTATGCTGTACAAGATTGGTATGTCTTGATTATCATGTTTGAACTTGTCATTTACCTTCGTCGTGTATTGACCGTCACGTGATACCTAATTTTGTATATGTTGATCTAACAAAACGGCCACGAGCGCATCACGAGCGTGTTATGTTGTCATGTTCTACATGACACGCCTGTCATGGTTATCATGTTCGCACCAACCATATGCCTTCTTCATTCATTGACGTCTCGTAACACCAAATTTGGTATATGTGGAGCTAGCGAGAAGGTGGCGAGTGCATCGTGAAGGGCCCATTATGCTTGGACGTAACGACGACGCGCTTGCACGCTGGGCAGAGTGGCGCTTCGTTAGCAAAACGCGAGCACTCTATAGTCTGACGCCAGGCGCGACCGCCGCGACCAGCGTCCACCGGCGCGGCCTTGTGGCAACCGGAGCGAAATGCGACATGCTGCATTTCGCGCCGACGACGTTACCTGGACAGCACAACGTCTGCCTCTCTTCGTGACGGAAGGACGCCGGGCGTGCTCAAATGTGCATTAGTCACGGCAACGCAGCACCGCGCGCATACGAGTATGTGGCAGGCAGATAAGCGCCTGGCATGGCATCACCGGCGTGGCGCTACGAAGCTAACGCCGGCGCACACGCAGGCCAGATCAAGTGGAAGTATTCTATATTCTCGCCATGAGTGTGGCATGTATTCATGTTCTGACATAACACCCATCTCAATATTATTATGTTTCCACCAGTCACATACTTTCGTCATCCATTCACGTGACGTAATACAAAATTTGGCATGTCAAGCTAGCGGAACGGCCACGAGCGCATTGTGAGTGTGGCTTGTAGTCATGTTGCTACATGACACGCTTGTTATGATTACATGTTTGGACAAGTCATTTACCTATATCGTCCCTTCGCCTTCCGTATTATGGAATTTGGTACATGTGAAGCAAACGAAACGGCCACGAGCGCATTATGAGCGTAGTATGCAGTCATGTTGTTACATGACACACATTTCATGCTTGTCATGTTTGCACCTGTCACATACATTTGTCATTCATTCACGTCTCGTAATATCAAACTTGGTATATGCGAAGCAAGCGAAACATCCGCGAGCGCGTCATGAGTGTTGCATGGAGTCGTGTTGTTACACGACACGCATGTCTTGATTTTAATGTTAGGGTCTGTCACTTGCGTTTGCCATCCAGTCATGTCATACCATAGCAGTTTTACAACATGTGTGAACGAAACCACCGCAAGAGCAGCAAGAGCATGAAATGTAAATCGCGACATGTGATGATTTTCATGTTATGACTAATTATTTTGCTCGTCATACAGCCATGTTATGCCATATACCAGTATTGATATCGCTTACATTATCGAAACGGCCAACAGAGCTAAACTTCGTAGACAGATAGATAGATAGATAGATAGATAGATAGATAGATAGATAGATAGATAGATAGATAGATAGATAGATAGATAGATAGATAGATAGATAGATAGATAGATAGATAGATAGATAGATAGATAGAGACAGACAGACAGATGGATAGATGGATAGATAGATAGATAGATAGATAGATAGATAGATAGATAGATAGATAGATAGATAGATAGATAGATAGATAGATAGATAGATAGATAAATTGATTGATTTATTGATTGATAGATTGATAGATTGATAGGTATATAGAATGATAGATAAATGGATAAATAGCGATACCAAGTTTGGTAGCGATACCATCATCGAAACGGCCAGGAGGGCTAAAAGTCGTAGGCAGATAGATAGATAGATAGATAGATAGATAGATAGATAGATAGATAGATAGATAGATAGATAGATAGATAGATAGATAGATAGATAGATAGATAGATAGATAGATAGATCATCATTCTCATCAGCCTGCGTCCACTTCAGGACAAAGGCCACTCTCATGTTCCGCCAGGTAACCGGGTCCTGTGCTTGCTGCTGCCAATTTATACCCGCAAACTTATTAATCTCATCTGCACACCTAACCTTCTGTCTCCCCCTGACCCACTTGCCCTACCTGGGAATCTAGTAAGTTACCCTTAACGACCAGTGGTTATCCCGTCTACGTGCTACATGCCAGGCCCACATCAATTTTCTCTTCATGATTTCAACTATGATATCTTTAACCCCAGTTTGTTCCCTAATCCACTCTGCTCTCTTCTTGTCTCTTAAGGTTACACCGACCATTTTCCTTTCCATTGCTCACTGCGTCGTCCTCAGTTTAGGCTGAACCTTCTTTGTAAATCTCCAGGTTTCAGCTCCATAGCTAAGTACCGGCAAGATACAGCTGTTATATACCTTCCCCTTGAGGGATAGTGGTAATCTACCTGTCAATACTTGAGAGTGCTCCACCCCATTCTTATTCTTCTAGTTAATTCAAACTCGAGGTTCGGCTCCACGGTTAGTACCTGCCCTAAGTAGTAGTAGTATTTTACAACTTGAAGTGCACTATTACCTATCTAAAAGCGCTGCTCTTTCCCGAGGTTGTTGTACATTTCTTTCGTTTTCTGCAGATTAATTTTAAGACCCACCTTTCTGTTCTCCTTGTCTAACTCCGTAATCATGAGTTGCAATTCATCCCCTGAGTTACTCAGCAATGCAATGTTATCGGAAAAGCGCAGATTACTAAGGTACTCTCCATTAGCTCTTATTCCGAACTATTCCCATTCTAGGCTTCAGAATACCTCCTGTAAGCACGCGGTAAATAGCATTGGGGAGATTGTGTCCCCCTGCCTTACACCCTTCTTGATTGGTATTCTGTTGCTTTCTATATGAAGCACTATGGTAGCAGTTGATCCCCTGTTGATTTCTTCCAGGATGTTGATAAATACTTCATCGAGGCCCCGATTCCGCATTGTCTGCATCACGGCTGATATTTCAACTGAATCAAACGCCTTCTCGTATTTAATGAAGGCTATGTATAGTGGTTGGTTATATTCTGAGCATTTCTCTATTACCTGATTGATAGTTTGAAAGTGGTCGATTGTTGAGTAGTCTTTTCGAAATCCTGCTTGTTCTTTTGGTTGATTGAACTCTAATGTTTTCTTTACTCTGTTAGCGATTTCCTTTGTAAATAGCTTGTATACTACACAGAGCAAGCTGATTGGCCTGTAATTCTTCAAGTCCTTGTCATCTCCTTTCTCATGTATTAAGATGATGTTAGCGCTCTTCCAAGACTCTGGTACTCTTCCCGCCAGGGGACATCTCGTAAACAGGGTGGCTGAATTTTCTAACACAATCTGTCCTCCTTCTTTCGGCAGATTTGATGTTACCTGATCCTCACCAGCAGTTTTGCCTCTTTGCATGCTCTGCAAAGCTTTTCTGACTTCTTCTATTATAACTGGTGCGGTGTCATCTGGGTTACTGCTAGTTCTTATAGTATTAAGGTCGTGGTAGTCCCGGCTACTGTACAGATGTCTGTGAAACTCCTCCGTCATTTTAACTATCCTGTCCATATTGGTAGTTATTTTACCTTGCTACATCATGCCATGATGTAAGAGATACAAGACGAAGGTGGTACAGGCTTACGCGCTTACATCCAGCCATGATGACGCTTCAATTGAAAGGTTCTATGAAGACGTGGAATCGGCAATGAGTAAGGTAAAAACACAGTATACTATAGTGATGGGCGACTTTAATGCAAAGGTAGGGAAGAAGCAGGCTGGAGACCAGGCAGTAGGAGATTATGGCATCGGCACTAGAAACGCCAGAGGAAAGCTACTAGTAGAATTCGCAGAACGCAATAATTTGCGGATTTTGAATACCTTCTACCGAAAACGAGAAAACCGCAAGTGGACATGGAGGAGCCCTAATGGCGAAAATAAGAACGAAATAGACTTTATAATGACTGCACACCCAGGAATCGTGCAGGATGTGGAAATGGTTGGCAAGGTACGATGCAGTGACCATAGAATGGTACGGTCTCGAATTCGCCTAGACTTGAAGAAGGAACGACAGAAACTGATACGCAAGAAGCCAATCAATGAGCTAGCACTGAGAGGAAAAGTACAGGAATTCAGAGTCTTGCTTCAGAACAGGCACTCGGCTCTTAGTGAGGAAACCAACCTAAGCGTAGATAACATGAATGATAATCTCACGAGTATCATTACGGAGAGTGGAGTGGAAGTTGTAGGCAGGGTAGTTAGACAGGACACTGGCAAGCTCTCTCAGGAAACAAAGAATCTAAGAAGCGTCACATCATGAAAGTCTCAAGTATAGCAGACAAAATATAACTGGCAGAGCTTTCGAACTTGATTATTAAGCGTAATTTATGCGATGTAAGAAGGTATAACATGGAGAGAATTTAACACGCTCTGAAAAACGGAAAAAAGCGTCAAAGCAGTAAAAAGGAAACTTGGGATAGGCGAAAATCGGATGTATGCACTAAGGGTACAAAGAAGATAGGTAGGTGGATACTCTCAAATTCACCGAAGTTTGTCAAGAAATGCTTCGTGTAGAAAACAGATTGAAGATGGAGCTCGGAGGCGAGGAAGAAGTAACCAGGGGCACGCTCTGCATATTTTTTTTATTCCTGTTCTGTCGACAATAAACCGAAGACGTTTCGGTTCTATGGTCTCTCTGGTCCTTCCGAAACATGTTGCCGTGACCAGGATGATCTGAAGACAGATGCACAGACTTCAACCCCATTCGCAACAACGGGTTGAAGAACGAAGCAGCGGCGTCTGGCTCAAAGACGAACCGTCGAGAGAAGGACCACGACCGACGACTGTTGGCGACGAACATAAACAGGCAAGAGCTCTTTCAACACGTTTCAATCATGAATAAAGAGGTCCTATTGAAAAAGCAGAAGACGCTTCGATCAAATGTCACGGCGCTTACGAGTGAAATCTATAAGAAGATAGAAGAAGACGCCGATCAAGCGCGACTTATTACGCTTCTGAACCAAATGAAGAGCGTGTCACAGACGCTAAAATAAGTTAACGAACAGATTGAACCGTTCATTGAAGAAGACGGCGCGGAGGCAGAATTTGAAAGAGTTTTGCATTATGAGATGAAGATCGTCGCTGCAACGACAAAAATAGAGGAGAAATTATGCGAGTTAAAACAAGCGACGCAACTGACTACGAGAATAGTCACAGAACAGGCGAGCTCAGTGCAAGGTACTAACCAAATCACGGAGACGCAAGAGCATCTTAAGTTGCCACGTCTTGAGATGATCAAGTTTTGATGAGAAAAAACAGCATGGCCAAGGTTTTGGCACCAGTACAAGACATCGGTGCATAACAGAATGAACATCTTGAAGAATAAAAAATTAGTTACCTTCTGGCGTCTCTGAGAGGGGAGGCTGCGTCCCTTATAGAAGGTTTGCAGTTTTCTGATCAGAATTAGGAGCATGCAGTCGCTCTTCTGAAAGAAACCTTCGGACGAGAAGATAATTTAAGAGAGACCTACATTAGAGAGCTTGCAAACTTCGAAGCAGTGAAGAGACCTAAAGATGTAGATGGGTTGAAGAAACTCTTCCAAAAGTTGCAAGTGAACACACAAGCATTGCAGTCATTAGAGGTGAAAATGAGTAGTTACGCTACAGTTATAGCTCCTGTTGTAAAATCTGCGCTACCGGTGGATATGAGGATTTAAATGAAGATGAAATAGATAGAGAAAGGTGACAACACACCAGCAACTACGGAATCGGGCTCAGCATCAAGAGACAGCACGAGCAGTTTGAGAAATTATGGAGTATTTAAGCATATATATACGCAGCAGAGAAGAAACTCGAGAGGGAAAATACGACGTGACCCAGTCACCGCACAGTATGAGGCGGACTAGAACATGTACGCTTCAAAGCATATCGATTAAGAAATGCATCTTCTGTGAGATGACTGGACACTACACGGAATATTGCTGAAGAAGCATTAGTATGCAACAGAAGAAAAAAGCCTTGCAACGGGAACGAAGGTGCTTCAGATGCACCTTCGTTCCCGATCCATATTTTCACTTCGCGCAGTAAGAAATATACGTTCTGGAATGAATCAACTCATCCGATTTGTGTGATTAACTGATAATAGCTCTCCACAGTTCTGTGGTATTTTACTACTTCAATTGGCTTTTGTATAATTGATAACACTGATAATGAAACGTGTTGCATTTGTCACGTAGAGTTCATTATGTTTTTTTGTCTTCACTGCTTTTGACGATTTCCTTGTTATTTTTCAATAGTGAGTATTACCATTATGTTGTGTATTGATCGTATTTTTATTGTTAATCAAGATTATTCATTATTACTCACACGTTCGCACACAATTGCTGTATTTTTTGTAAGTACCCCATCCATGTAGCCATAGGAGGTCCCCCTGTCAGTTTCTCTGAAACTTTGAGACTTCCTGCTGTAATAACGCTAACCATGTAACTCAACTGAACTATTTATTAAAACTTGACTTGACTTGACCAGACCTCACCACACGGCGAAGATATGCTGCGCTAACGTACGTTGCAAAACATGCACGGGAAGGCACGTGACATCCATGTGTCGACCACGTACGCCTGCAGGAAAGTCAGCACAGCAGCAATTGCGGTAATGATGTTGAGCATGTGTGTAGAAGCGCACAACCTGACCGGTTAGACACCAGCAAGTTCTGCAACATGCACGCACAGCAGTCTGATGAACACAAGTGCATACTACTGCAGACAGACTTTTCGTGGACGGAGGGAGAAGACAGCGGGTGCTACGCACGGACGGATTCTGCTGGACAACGGGAGCCAGAGGACATTCATCCTCAAAGGATTGTCAAGAAAACTAGCGTGCAAGGTAAAAAGATCCAAAAGGATTACTGTAGGATCATTTGGAGGAGGATAGATGGAACTAGACATGAAAGTCGTCGAGGTCAGCCTGAGGAAGGATCCCATCTCAGAGCCAGTCACGTTTGACGCACTGGAGATAGAAGTTTTATCCTGTGACGTGCTACCATCGCCACCGTTGACAATACACGAAAGAGCAAGAGCGATGGGAATTTGTTTGGCTGATGACAACGAGAAGACGACAAAGAAAGGAAAAAGATCGAAACTTCTATATTAATTGGAGCAGATTATTACTGAACTGTAGTCACTGGTCGCATTTGCGACATTCATGCAAAAGTATTGGCAATAGAAAACAATATTGGGATGGACGGTCCAAGGTGCTGTAGGACTACATTGTGTGCCGATGAAACCATCGACGGTTATAGTACTCAAGGTCAGTGCCAAGTCGGACACGACTGTAGACGAACAGCAGAGATTCTGGGACTTGGAAAACTTGGGCATCAAGGAGAAACCAGCAACAAAGATGAACGATGAACATGTGCTAGACTACGTCCGACAAACAATGGAGTTCAAAGCAGGAAGGTACCAAGTGCGGCTACCATGGAAGGAAAACGTGACATTGGACGACAACAATACCATTGCAGAGAAGAGGCTTATCCAGGTGACCAAGAAATTATGCAAGGATAAAGACGAGTTCCTAGCCTATGACAAAGCTATTCGATAGTACTTCGAGCAAGAAATAGCAGAAAACGTCGAAGAAGATGCCGGATCCAATATACAGAACAAATTTGTACACTACATGCCACATCAAGCAGTAATTAAGAAGGACCGAACAACGACAAAAAATACGGATCGTCTTTGACGCATCGTCAAGCCAGAATCCAGGTGAATCTTTGAATGACAACTTGGAAAAAGGGCCAAACCTAAACCCCGACTTCACAAGCTTGCTGATGAACTTTCGACGTCACAAGATCGCTATGTCAGCCGACGTGGAAAAAGCATTCTTGCAGATCGAGATACATGAAAATGACCGAGACGCACTGCGATATATGTGGTGGGAACGAATACCCAGCGAAGATATGCCAACCCCGAAGATAAAAACGTGGAGGATGACGAGGGTTACTTTCGGAACTACACCAAGTAGCTTCCTTCTAGTGGCCACGATTCATCGACATTTGGATAAATTTGAAGAAAAATATCCTGCAGTTGTGGCGCAACTCCGGAACGGAATCTACGTCGGTGACGTTTTACTAGGAGCCGGCGAATACTCGACGTCGACAAAGATATACAAAGAAGCACGGGATATTTTTCGCAATGCGGGAATGAATTTGAGAAAATGGATTTCAAATGACGCCGAGCTAAGAAAACTCTTTGATGAAGAAGGAGAGGATCTGGATCGAGTGATATGAAAAGACGGACAAATCATGATTTTGGGACTGAAATGGTATTTTGTAGACCAGGTGTTGAGCATTCTCAACACTACATGGCGCAATGGCAAGGACATGAGACAAATCTCAAAAAGACAGGTTTTGCAGGCCACGGCAAAGCTATATGACCCTTTAGTTGTTTTGACACCATTTTCAGTTAGAGCAAAAATATTTCTGCAAAAAAATTGGATGGATAAACTGAAATGGGATGACCCGTTAACAAGCCAGCATAGATCAGCTTGGAAGGACTGGTCGGAGGAGCTTCAGCACTTAGATGACTTCACCGTTAACAGATGCTATGACAACAGGCCAGCTGAAGTGAAAGCATCGACTCTACACATGTTCTCCGATGCGAGTCCAATGGCGTATAGAGCAGCAGCATACATTGTAACAAAATACTTCGATGGAAGCAATGAAGCCAATTTAATCACTGCAAACGGTAGAGTCGCTCCAATCAAACAGATTATACTAGCAAGATTGGAGTTTTTGGCGGCCACAATATCAGTCAGGTTGGCCAGTCATATAACTGAGATTTTCGTCAGGAAACTAAGGAATGTGAAACTGACTCTCGAATTGTATTGTGTTGGATAAAGTCTAACAAGGCGAAAGATCTGTTTGTTCGCAACCGCGCAGCCAAAATTAAGAGCAAGTCCAATGAGAGTCAATGGGGTTATGTTAAAAGTGATGAAAATCCTGCGGATTCGATGACAAGGGGGATGAAGATGAAACGTTTGCTGGACAGTGAATTATGGTGGAAAGGCCCCCCGGGATCAAGAATGAAAAAGAAAGGCCTGATTATGACATCACGCAAGAATCGGACAGTGATGACAACAAAGACGAAGAAAAGACCGTGGTAAGATTAACTACCACCACGGGTGAAGAAAAGATAACTGATGTGAGCAGATTTGGATCATACAAGAAAGCGTGACGAGTTACCGCGTGGGTGATGCGTTATATAGGAAACCGACGAAAAGAAAGGAAAACAGGTTCGCTGACAGGAGAAGAATCGGACAAGGCAGAGTTTGTGCTGATAAAGCAGGAGCAGGAAACGCTACAAAATGCAGTGACACGAATATATGACAACATGAATCTGTACAGCACGAACATCTTAGAAGATGATCAAGGTGTCCTAAGAGTAAAAGGGAGGCTTCAGTGGAATGATTTGAGCTTTGATGAGAAGCATCCTATTATTTTACCAAGAGAAAGTCACTTTTCAGAACTTCTACTTCTGAACGCGCATCAAGTAAGAATGCACGGTGGCGTTGCGGCAACATTGACACATCTAAGAACGAAGTTTGGGATTGTGCGTGCCCGACAGATGGTAAAATATGTGATAAAGAAATGCATCACATGTAAGATATTCAATTCTACACCAGCCGTACAAGAAATTCCACCACTACCAGCTGGCAGGAGAACACAAACGAGGCCATTTGACACACTTGGTATAGACTTTGCTGGACCGCTAAATACTCGAAAGGAGAAAGGCGAAAAAATTACATAAGTTTACGTTGTGATATTTACGTGTGCAGTAACAAGAGCCATACAACTGGAGTTGGTCAAGAGGATGTCATCAGAAGCGTTTATACAAGCATTCCGAAGATTCGTAGCTAGAAGAGGATTGTGTACAACTATTTACAGTGATAATGCAAGAGCATTCAAGAAATCTGAGAAAGAGTTGAACAATATATTAAAGATGGAAGATGAAAGGACTCAACAGTATACCAGTAACCTGAAAATAAAATGGAAGTTTATTGTAGAGTTAGCTCCGTGGTGGGGAGGATTTTATGAAAGACTGATCAGAAGCTTTAAGACATCCATGGCAAAAACTATAGGTGCTCGACTTTTGGATGAAGAAGAACTACAGACTGTGGTTGTTGAAGCAGAAGGAGTACTTAACAACCGGCCTCTTACTTATGTGTATGACGATCCTAACGAGCCACAACCCATCACACCGGCGGACTTTATAGGAGGCAGACAAGCAATGAACAAGCAGGAAGAAAACAGACTCGGAGAATACAGTTTGCTGAATTACTGGAGTGCAATAAAACGGGCAATGATAACATGGTAGACGAGATGGAAAAAGGAATACCTGAGGGAGCTTAAGTGGGCCAGCAGAAAAACAGAGCGTCACACAAATGTACAAGAAGAAGATGTACTTCTGCTTGGAGAAGCGCAAAAAAGAACTCAGTGGAAACTCTGCAAGGTCGAAAAGATTTCCCAGGCAAGGATGAACTAGTGAGAACATGCTTGCTTCGTACTCCTGAAGAAAAATTAGTCAAAAGGCCGATTCAACTGTTGTATTCGCTCGAAGGTTGCTTCGGTTGAATCTGGCCGGCGGGAAGATGTAGAAAGCAGATTGAAGATGGAGCTCAGAGGCGAGGAAGAAGAAGTGACCAGGGGCACGCTCTGCATATTTTCGTATTCCTGTTCTGTTAATAATAAACCGAAGACGTATCGGTTCTTTGGTCTCTCTGGTCCTTCTGAAACACTTCGCATTTAAAAAGCGCGCTTTTCAGACAAAGCTAAGTAACAACCGGGACAATTCTTAATTTATACTCATGTGTACTTGTGATTACGTCTCGTGCGTCGTTTTTATTTAAACAGCCCGTTAAGTGTCGAGCTGTAAACGTTGTTATTTCGCGCCGCTCTTCATGTGTGTGTTGTTTTCGAGCGTTACTTGTGCCTGAGCAGCGCACTGAACATTTCGATCTGCTTGCTATTTTCAGCGTAACATTCTAAGTTGTTGCTATTGCGTTCATTGTTTCGCCCTTGCGGCGATACTTTTTTTTATATATCAGCTGTTTTTATCTCTTCACAGGATCAACGTGAACATAAGCTCGCAAACTCGAGTGAATATCACCAGAGGAAGGCAAGTGTCATGCCTAATTTTCGGCTCATATTGTGTTTCCCTGTCGCGTTGCGATACTACACCTCAAGAAGCACTAATTTTGTGAGCGAAATACTCCACTTAAAGCTTAATTATCCGTGCAGCGAACTAGTGCGCAGCTATAAAACACTTGTAATGAAATACGTCAGCCGGTTCGTGTGTTGATCAGTCGGTCAATTACACAACCATTCCAAACCCAGCCAGACAGTTGTTTGCAAATGAGAAACGATTACAGTTTTAGAGGAAGGAGGCCTGCAGGAACAGTAGCTTATACGTTTTTTGAACGACCATCTTTATCTATCTTTTAGTATTGTTTGCAATTGTAGTCTGAATATTTAGTGAGCATTCCATGTCAGTTATGTGTTAAGACCAGACAAATTTCTTTGGAAAAGCACCTGTCCATATCAGTGACAGAACCACATGGCGCTGTGTTCTCAGCGGAAGTCAAGTGGACGTGCGTCCTGTGACGCCTCCTATGATGTACCAACCAGTGCCTGGAGCCGCCCAGCAACCACAAATGATGCTTGCGGCCCCTGCATCTACCCCACCAATGATGGCGGGGATGATGCAACCAATGGGACTTCAACAGCAGCAGTTCATGCAGCAGCCACCTTCCATGGCGTTTGCACCGCAGCCGCAGATGGCGTTCTGCTCACCGCCTATGATGTACGGCCAACCTGGGTCGATGTATGCCAGCACAAGGTACGCAGCGGTTCAACATGTTCAAGAAATAAATTAATGCTCCTAGCTACTTGTGATTTTAGCACATGTTTTACTTTATTGTCACCTCTAAAAAACTTCAAATGACGCAAAGTACCACGCAGTCGCGAAAAATAAAACTTTCCTGAGTAAGAGTAATATATGTTTCTTATCATCATCATCATCATCATCATCAGCCTGACTACGTCCACTGCAGGACAAAGGCCTCTCCCATGTTCCGCCAGTTAACCAGGTCCTGTGCTTGCTGCTGCCAATTTATACCCGCAAACTTCTTAATCTCATCTGCCCACCTAACCTTCCGTTCTCTGGAAATCCAGTCAGTTACCCTTAATGACCAGCGGTTATCCTGTCTACGCGCTACATGCCCTGCCCATGTCCATTTCTTCTTCTTGATTTCAGCTATGATATCCTCAACCCCCGTTTGTTCCCTAATCCACTCTGCTCTCTTCTTGTCTCTTAAGGTTACACCTACCATTTTTCTTTCCATTGCTCGCTGCGTCGTCCTCAATTTAAGCTGAACCCTCTTTGTAAGTCTCCAGGTTTCTGCTCCGTAGCTAAGTACCGGCAAGATACAGCTGTTATATACCTTCCTCTTGAGGGATAGTGGCAATCTACCTGTCATAATTTGAGAGTGCTTGCCGAATATGCTCCACCCCATTCTTATTCTTCTAGTTACTTCAATCTCGTGGTTCGGCTCTGCGGTTATTACCTGCCCTAAGTAGACATAGTCTTTTACAACTTCAAGTGCACTATTACCTATCTCGAAGCGCTGCTCCTTGCCGAGGTTGTTGTACTTATATAGCAGCCGAAAAAACATTTTGGAGCACAATGCGGACCACGTATACATCCTCTAGGTTACTGGTTCTCCTCGGATGGAGATTGAGAGTGTTTTACGTTTATGTTGACGTTTACAGTCGTTTAAGAATGCGCAAGCGTACGTTCCTGCTCTAGCCTATTCATATTCTTTTAATAAGTATATCAGCTGGCATCCTGCATAAGCTTCTGCTACATCGTTGCGGCTTCTCACAGATGAATGTCAATAAATTTTCATATTAGGATAAAACTGTCATTTGTCTCACCATTAGTTAAGGTTTAAAATTCTGGTGGTCATAACAAAAGGATGATGCAAATGAAGAGGTCACGAGAATATATGAATTCACTTTCGAGAGTGCGTTTAAGGTTTCTGCAAACCTAAATATTTATATTTTTTCACAATTATGGACTCATTTCACCTAGGAAGGCTTTCTCAAGCGGTGATGATGCGTTCAAACAGCCTCGACAGCCAAAATTTATTAAGGGAAGTAAACTAACGATAAATAGAAATTATACAAGTTATGTCGTTACCGGCCGCTAACCTAGAGAAAGGAGAAGAGGAAGCCGGGCTGTCTCCTGCTCGCGCCATCTTGCCTGTTGTTGTCCCGATAACTTTGTTTGTGTGAATATTGTAAATATAGCCGTTTCGATTTGTCGTTTTCCTGTAGCATCTTTTGTGTAAATTTGGGTTATATCCAATGCAGATCACGAACTTCACAGCGGGCGTTTTTTGGGGCAAACTATCATGTCGAAAGGCAGTTACGCCGATGTAGCTGCCACTTTGGCAACTTAACCAAGCCACGTTTTTGTGACCCATCTCCGAAACCCTGACCCCTTCTGCAGAACGCAAAAAGTGCACGTCAAAGATTGGCTGGCCGAAAACGAGCGTGCCAGCAAGACCAACCAGTGGAATCGCACTTTGGTGCTGGCAAGCATCAGCTACTACCTGAGGGGAACTGCCACTGTGTGGCCCGACACGCACGAGTAGGAGCTGGCCAGTTGCGATGTATACTTACGAAAAATCGCACCTCTTCAGAAAGCCGAATAAATCCAAACGACCAGCTCGGAAACAACTTTAGTGTCGTGCACTAATCGGTATAGAAGCGTGCATAGTGTGTATTCAAGATATTTCAGCCTTGTTCCGGCAAGCTAACAACCGAACTCCCGTAGTTCACAAAGTTCTTGAAGGCATCGCTGAAAACGCCTTCCACTTAATAGTCTACAAGGTCTGCCCCTTCACTGACGACATCACCAGGGAGTGCCGACGCTTCGAAGAAGGGAAGAGCCAACTAACCACGCAGCAAATTGTCCGGCTTCCTAGCACACCGCCACGTCACCGTTAGATGACGTCACGCTCCAGCTCATCGGTGCAGAATGCCCATTTGCTCCGCTGGTTCATTCTTACAGGATGACCCCCCCCCCGACAGTGTCATTCATCAAGCCGTCGTGCGCGAAGAACTAGAAAACGCAGATATCCAGCCCATACGTAACGAAAGCCGTCCTGTGGTCAGCCCTGTTCCAAAATACCACCCACAACCAACCTAATCTCGCTACCATGACCCGAACCAGTGGCCCACATGTGATGCCGGACCGATATGTTAGAACTACATTAAGGTAGGGCACATCTATTGCTACTAAATTGAGAGAGTTTAAGAGCTCGTATTGCAGAAACTCCGGTGTGGGTGTCGTTGGCTTTGAGTGAGAAATCACCATCGTGGACATGACCGAAAAATTGAGAAAGACATCAATAAAATAAACAATAATGATTTCCAGCACCCAGTGAGGTTTAAAACCTCTTGCGTGGCAAGCAGGTTTTTTGCCACACAGCCATGTGTCTTCTTCGAGATGCGCTGAAAATAACGTTCATGCATTACAAACACAGGTGACCTGCATACAGGCTTCCTAATGCAGCATGTAATATGACAGTATAGTGGTATACAAGCTTATATTGCCATTGGGTCTCCAACATGTGATGCTGATGAAGTATTCGTGGGTTAAAGCCACCAGTCATTATAAAACATTGGCCCCGTATCTGCATGAAATCTGCAAATGTCTAAAGACGATAGTCCTGCGTGTGGAGAGAGTGATCAAAACATTTATTTGATGTTCTGCGCAAGAAAATTGGTGAATGGTATTCCGGAGGCACTGTGTTAGAGTGCCTCGAGCGTGCAGTGGAGGCGAAGTAGCGCATCAAGTCACGTCACACGCGATACATGAGCGCCAACTGGCACTTTCTTTTGTAAAACAAAGCGCGGGGCCGTGCGCGCCCGTCTCAAAGGTGATAAACTGTAGAACGCGAGGCGACGGGTAGGTGCCACCACAATCTCGTCTTAACAAAGCGTTGAAAACAATCCCCGTTTCGTGCAAGTGTTGCATGGTAAGTGCAGCGTGACAAGCGCTACGGTCCTTAAAATTACTTATGTATGCGTTTTCTAGTAAGAGATGCATATGCAGAGCATATGCGTGTTGCTATGGTGCCTCAGAAATGCGCAATAATTGCTTTTTAATTGACAATTGCACAAGCATGAATGCTCCACTTTGAGCAACATTGGTGGTCGCTGTGGATAGGGTCGGCCGTTTCAAGTACACGATGCCGGTATGAGTGAACAAACAGACGAAAATACAGACAGACGGACCAATCAAAATTTTTGCGTTGAAGGTTCCAAAGAAAGACTATCGTCTTTAAAAAGCACAAAAGTTATTGCGCGTTTTCCTTAGGACCACGTAGTGGGCACATAGCCAGTTCGAGTATATTTCACGTGCGTCATTGCTCATGGTCTAAAGCATGCTACCCATAACACATAATGCCGCAATAAGCTGAGGCTTCCCTGAAACAAGCCTCTTTTAACTTTATTTATTAGACTGCAATAATCAACAATTTAAACTTCTCGTGTAACAATCTACAATAAAATTACTCAAAAGTGATTAAAGTACGCAGAATGACTAAGGTATCACTATCGCGTTCGACCTTTAAAGGCGAAGCTTGAGAGTCTCCCACTTTCAGCCGCTATAGTAGGCCATCGTGTCTTTCTGCACCGTGCAGTGCCGAAGACACTCAATCTTCATCCTATTATGCCCGCAAGAACCCACCAAACCTGGACGCCTGAACTTCCGCCCTAAGTTACGACCACTCTCATTCCCCACAAAACCGGAGACGTTCCTCGTTATCTTTTCTTCATCACTTAACGCCACCGTACCCTCGCCTTACCCTCGCCGTGCCTCTTCAGAAAATTGACAAGTGCAGCAACCACAGGTGATCCTGCATGGGCCTACCAACTCGGAAATCGTCCTTTGACTCAGGCTATCCGACGAGACATTTTGGACAAGATGTTGATGGTGAACTTGTTTCGGCGCTCATGCACACTAGAGCCCAATTATTAGTCATAAGCGCTCACCTCTCCCTTTATTTCACAAGGTTCTTACACCAGCTTCATCGCCTGTTGCTCGTGTAGCTGATGGCTGTACCTCTTGTGTTCTTAGATTGTACTCAGCGAGTGTGAGCTTTGCTAGCCACATGATCTCAGTTCTCTTTGCTGTTCTGGACGATTTCCCCCAGGACCTTATCGCAAGTCATGAATTTCTGCGCCCGCATTCTTCACCTATTCAGTATTCTGCTGAAACTTACAGCTTCCTGGCATGCCCAACCTGACCGTCACGCCGAATACATGTTTACGTGTAACCCAGCTCGTTGACGAACTTCCGCTCAACTACGATGACGTACATCTCTTTTACACCATGTGCTCATGTAGGTGATGGTGCCTACCTGCTTACCCCTTCCTTGAACTCTGCCTCCCTCACTAATGACTGTTTCTGCAAATTACGCATGCTTACCTGTATATACCTTTGGACGTTGCGAACAACTGCATCCCGAAGGTATCGGGCTGGGCAACACACCATTTTAGACGCACATAACCCTATTTCCCTGGCCATGTATGCACCACAGCTGGCGTCAGTCGACCCTGCTGCTAGCGCGACAGCTGAGGATCCGTTTGTCGACATGATTACCCTGAACCTTTCTCTTTCCAAACCCATGACTTACGCCTTTTGTTGGCATCATTCGGGTGGAAGTCTACAAGATGTTCTCTGAGAACATCATGAAGCCATCTTCTGTTGTGTTTGTGAAGAAGTAGAAGGACACCTGGTGGTTCTGCGCTGACTATTGGCTCATCAAGATAAAGATTGTCGTGAACAGACGACACCCTTAATTCTCCTCATGGCACAGAGAACCTTTCTTTTATTAACACTAGCTTAGACTATTTACAAATTGCTATCGATGAAAACGTTTAGCAGAAAGCTACTTTCAACACACCGGGTGCGCTTCGATTCGGTCCTGTTATTTGAGCTGGTATTTGGCCCCAGAAACATTTGAGTGCATGACAGAAAGCCTAGTTTTGGGTTCCTTGTGGTGCACATGCGTTTTCTACATCGACAGTGTCGTTTTTTTCTCACCCATGATCAGAAGTCACCTACAACGCTTTTCAGCTGTATTATTACAAACTTTGCGCGCCGCAAGTCTTCACCTGAATTCTTCGAAATGCCACTTCAGCCATATAGATATCCCCATGCTAGGCTAGCTTGTGCACACGGCGGGTATACGACTGGACCGAGCAAAAATACGCGCTATTATGGACTCCCCAACTGAATATTTCTCCAACAACATTCGCTCTTTCTTTGGCATAAGCTCATATTTTTGCCGCTTTGTTGAAGATTTTGCAACGATTGCAGAGCCCATCAACTTCCTTTTAAAAAAAAGATGCCTCCTTTTCTTGGGCCCGCAACCAAATGTCGGCCTTTTTAGGGGCGAAGCTCTTTAAAGCGTGGGTCTGTCCATCCTACGTCGTTGGCTACGTACGACAACGACGTAGGATGGGAGATGCGAGATGGGAGATGGCGTTACTTTGAGCTATGCGAGCTATGCGAGATGGGAGATGGCGTTACTTTGAGTATTCACTATATGGACGCATAGAAGGACGCATGAACGGACGGACAGACAGACTAGCAGAAAGATGGACGAATGGACGGATGCGCGGAGCGGGTATGTGCCACAGGGGATGAGATGCGAGATGATGGTACTAGATGAACGCATGGACATACGGACAGATAGACTAGAAGACGGACGGACATATGGACGGACGCGTGCACGTGTGGGTGGATGGACGCACTGACAGATGGATTGACGCATGTATGGACGCATGGATAGTCGCGCGGACAATTGGAAGCAAGAACGAACGGACGAACAGAAAAACGGACGGGCTGACGGACAATTCGTGCCACTCATCATCATTCACTCCCTAGATAAGCTATTGATTTTTGTTTTAATTTTGTCTACCTACTCCCATCGCCCCTGTGTTCGTTCATTTCGACGACTCGGCAACTACCCAAGTACGTACCGATGCCAGTGGTCATGTCATCAGCGCTATTCTCGGCCCTAGTCAAAGCAGTCAAGATAAGGTTGCTGCATACGCCAGTCGCTTCTTTCCACAGCTGAACGGAATTATTGAACAAGACAGAGAGAGTGCGTTGCTCCTGTTTCACCCGTTGATAAATTTCTCCGATGTCTGTGTGGCATACCCTTCGCCATTGTCAGTGATCACCACACGCCCTGCTGGCTGCTTTCTATTATGGATCTATCTGGTCACCTTAGTCGTTTGGCATTACAACTGCACGAGTACACATCCACAGTCGTCTGCCAGTCTGACCACATGCAACAGGACGCCAACGTTCTCTCCTTATTCCGTAGACCCTCCACAAGCTTCGATGAGCGATATCATTTCATCTGTGCTCGCAACAACTGATCTCTTCAAGAGTTTTGCTGAGCAATGCCGAGACCCGACTCTTTACATGATTATTGACCGCCTCCACTCACCGGCTTCTGATTCATCCCATTGTCTCTTCGTGCTACACGGTGGCACTTTGCTTTATCGCAGTTTGCTGCCTGATGGTCTTGACCATATGTCGAAATTCTATCAGAAAAGTCCGTGCATTTGTTTGTGATTCCGGCTCACCTTCATTCAACTGTTCTGGCCCAGCTTCACGATGTGCCAACAGCGGGGCACCTAGGCTTTTCGCGCTCCTACGATCAAGCACGCCGCCAGCTCTACTGGCCATGAATGACCCGGAATTAATAGATTAGTAGGTCATTGCATTACCTCTCACGACTTTTGTCAGGTTCGCTAGAAGTCAACTTTCTCGCCAGCTGGCCATCTTCAATCTCTCACTGTCTAATATGAACCGTTTCATCCTGTCACCCTCGAACTGGTTGGTTCATTCCTTACGTCAGGCTTGGGGAATCACTGGATCACCGGTGCCACGAATTACGCCACGCAGTTTGCAATTACATGCGCACTTCCAACTAGCTGCACCACCGCCGTAGCAGAATTCTTGCTGCAAACGTTATCCTTTAGCGCAGACACGACTTCAGCGCTTCACCGACCATGGTAGACAGTTTCTTCCAGAGTAATAAATGACATCCTTACGTTTTCCTCGACAAAGCATAAACTAACAACCGCCTACCATTAAAAAACGAATGTCTTGGCAGAGCAGATGAATCGAACCATTACTGACATGATGGCAATTCTAATGTCAGCCGACCACCAAATTAGGCTTCCGGCAGTCCTTTTGTGAGGTTAGCGTAAAACACGTTCCGGCACGAGATGGTTGCTTATTCGACTTTGCCTCGTTTGGTTGTAATCCAGCGTTGCCTAAGAACACGATGCTGCCTCCTTCCTTTACCTACCTACTGAGTACGCTCATGAAGCTATTACCTGCGCTGATCATGTTCATCAACTTCCACGCATTCTATTAACCGACACGCAAATCGGTCAGCAATCTTGTTGCGATATCGTCATAGGGAGAGACCCTTTCTTTCTGGATCTTTTGTCCTTCTTTGGTCTCTAGTACACAAAGTGGAGCTTCCTGAAAAGCTCACGTTCCAGTACATCTGTAATAAAAATGACTGACTTTTGAATTAAACTTTCTCTATCTAACATACACCTGGCCATACTATTTATGCTGTGAAGTAACGAACTTGACAGAACAAATCAAACAATTGTCTTCATCCCCGTCGACTCGTACCCGCACCGACATAATTCACCATGTCTTTCTAAAGCCCTATCACGCACGGAGTATCACTGGCTCATGCGTGTAGTGGCCAACCCCACTAATGTCTTTGTTCATGTGCACGGATTCGGTGCATTCGCCACAGGAGAGTAATGTTCTGCGTATATGATCTGTAAGGTGAAGAAGAAGAGCATGGATTGTCTTATGCTTTCGCCATCTTGACTTTTGTGGCCCTGATCACTTTGATAGTATAAGTATTGTACTGACGTGGGACCAAGACCATGGAGGATAGAAATGCTGTGCGAAATGCAATCAGCGCACACGAAGAACAATCTTCGGACGTGGTACATAAGACGAGATTAGAGCTTGGCTACATGAAACAATTGCCGCACCCAGCTGCCTGACAGCATTATGGGTGTCTACAGAAGACAGAAAGTGCAACATCTTTTGGTATCTCGCGTACAGAAACCAGGCAAGAGCGTTGCCATGTTCGCCAAAGACATGGACCCGCCTTTTCCGCGAAGCAGGTCCTGATAACAGAAGAAACAAGGTCATGATATCTCATGCGAGCAGTGAAGGGCAACTGCTGCTAGGCTTGTCAGAAATCCACGGACATTGGCAGCTGAGTTCAACCATCAAACTACAGCAATTGAAGAGCCCTTGCCGCACCAAAACCTAAAGCATGATATTATCAATTCTGTAGCAATTAAGGCTGTTAGCAACGACAAGCCTCTGCGGAAAGCCATCCAGGAGAAAACTTCGAGACGAGCTTGGGCACCTTGGTTTGATTCAACAAACCGAGTCCGACGGCGACTGTGTCGTTTGAGACTATGTCTAAGAAAAGGTCCATCAGGCTGTTTGTCGGGCTATAATGATGTGCCCAGAGAAGGAAAGCGGGTTAGGGAGAGACGGAAGGTTAGGTGGGGCAGATGAGATTAAGAAGTTTGTGGGTATAAATTGCAGCAGCAAGTACAGGACCGGGTTAACTCGCGGAACATGGGAGAGGCCTTTGTCTCTCAGTGGACGTAGTCAGGCTGATGATGATGATGATGACGACGATGATGATGATGATGGATGATGATGATTGAATGATGTGCCACGACATCTTACTTACTGGTTGGGGCTTCCCGAAACCCCGTAATCGCACCTTCTACACCACCACTTCCAAGTTAGGCCACCCTAACCCTACTTACAGAGCCGATCTCATCACCGTCGACTCTACCAACGCAGCTCATCTCAGGTCCACCAAGTTTGCAGTATGGCCAACATGAATCCGAACACTGAAAGATAGATTTGTGGTGGGATTGATACTATTCTACTAGTCGTAAGACCAATTTGTGGCATACCACTGACCCCGACCAGTGTGCCTTGATTGCGACTGAGTAGAGCACGTCTACAACGTTTTACGCTGTGTGATGCTCAGTACTCAAGATTTCCTTGCTATCCCAATTACGTTATGCTTGATGCTCCGAGCACATACCACAATGTTTCTATGAACATAACGCCGCAAGATCCGAACATACCTAGCAAGATAACCCCGCAAGTTGACGTTCTCCATGTCCTGCTCGCTACAGCTTGCCAAACGGTCACTGATCTAAGGACGTCGCCAGATCCAGGTTACCTAGCCCGCCACGGGAAATCTCGATGCAGCTACCTCAGGGGGGGGGGAAACGTTCGAATAATGAGAACTCCGAATAACCCCCATTACGACGAACGACAACTAGAAGACGCCAACGCCGATGACGATGTTAATAACAAATGCGACATATGTGACAACTACCAATGTAACCAAAGTCAACAGTGCTGAACTCGTCGTTCACATTGACGGCCATGAAGTGATAACTCTTGTTGGCACTGGTTCTCACTTTCCTATTAAAGCCGACCGCTAGCCAACAGAAAAATTAAGGCAAAAAATGCTATGGTACAGACCACATATACGAACGGCCGGAGGTCAGTTGAATACACTTGTTCGAAATTGCACGGCCCAAATCTTGTTCGCTTGTTTCATCTTCCTCGCCCCTGGCATTTACGCGTGGCAATTTCGCAAGTACACTCGTCTGTCACCTCCCCGTAACATCTCAACAATGTTACAAACAAGCATACCAGCGAATTCTCAAAGCCGTAT
>WOVY01007296.1:0-37406 GCA_013436015.1 Rhipicephalus annulatus
AAACTGAGGAGAGGCCGTTACGTCACATTTTGCGAAGCCGGAAGTAGGGTTTTGTTAAGAAGTCGCAATGTTCGGCACGCTACAGCGGCTCGCGCATGCGCAACGGGCGCCAGCGAGAGAGGGACGCGAGCCGATTTCAAATGCGCCAGGCGGCACAGCCGCCGCCATCTGATAGACGCGCTGCGAAACTCGCTTGTATAGCACCTGTGTGCCATTCGCAGCCTCGTTAAGGTTCATACTGTGAGTCTACAATACACTTGCAGCTTTGCACTTCGTTTTTAATACGCTGAATGCAAGAGAGCAACGGCGCGAATTGGCCTGAATAATCACATTCCCACGACAGGCTGTTTTTTTTTTAAATGCAGATAGGGTAAGTTCGGCGTACGGAACATAAAGTAAGATTGAAATGTTATTAAATTTGTCTTTCTATTAATTCAAATAAAGCACGTCCGAATCATTTTTTGCCATGTGAGTCACGACACGTGCGCACGAGTATCGTTCGCAGCAGCGCGGATCGGTCGACTGCGACCGTATCGAAAAAAAAAAAAAACTTGGCCAAAGATGAGGTTACTAGGCGCAAAACGTAAACAGGAAGCCATAATTCAAACGATAAATCACTTTACTGTGTCGGGCACGTCAAATTCTTGATTTGGCATGCTCCGGTAAGAAATATGCCCCACGTACTGCTTTCCTATAGTTGTGACCGTCGTACACAAGAACGGTTCACCGCCGCCTCTGGCTTTAAGAGGCGCAGACGCTGCCGTTCTCGTCTAGTAATTCTAGGCTGCCTTCGCTGAGGCACGCAACAGCACAGTGCCGAAAGAAAACAACAAAGCCACGGCGACAAAACATTTTCAGCTTCGAAAACGACCGCTTTCGAACTATAGCGATACAAACTTAACTCGCAACCGTCAAGACCAACGCTCATTGTAGGCTTCTAACACATTGCATCATCTTTGAAGTGCAACAGCTGCATAAAAAAGCACATTCAGAGCTCCAGGCGGCTATCAACAATGCGGTCGTATGAGGGGTGAGGAAGACGACACGGGACTCCGGCGTTACCAAATATTCCCACAACCCCCCTCGAAAAGCATGCGACTTCCACCACACTTCTCGCTTTCCAGCTCGCATTGAGAGGGCCTACCCTACCTCTCCTTAGCTTTCCTTCCTCCGTGTTCTTCACGCTTTCATACGAAAAAAAAAATGCCTCGTAATTTTGCCGCAGCAGTGATTCTGTTGTATCTCATATAGTTTAAATACAGTTAGCATCCCCATTTATGGCTTGCGTAAACGTAGAAATACTTTACATACGTACGTATGTAAACGTTTACGTATGGGAAGCAAAAACGTTGAATAACGCGTTCAGGTAACACATTAACGTAAAGAAGTATACGTACAAGTTAAAATCCCCTAATAATAGCCAATAGAAACGGATGCAAGAATACCAGCCACACGCTTCGATTCTCGGGTACGTGTGGCTGCTAGATCTACAGGTATTGTGTGAGTGCAGCCTTTCTTAAGAGAGAGAGAGATATATAATTAAAAAAAAGAAAAATGCCCCTCCCCGAAGGGAATCGAGAGGAAATGCAAACGCATTGCGTAGCGTTCATAACAGCGTTTCGCACGTGAGAACCCAGCGTTATAAGAATAGTGTTTTCTTTTTTTTTTCTTACACCGTGCAGCCAATAGCGCCGTTCGCCGCATGTGGCGTTTTGCTGTCGCGAGAAACGCGGTATACGTTTCCAGCTCTAGCAGCTAGCGTGCACGGTTAAAAAAAAAAGCTACACAAACGCTGGCAGCACAAACGCTACAAAAGCATTTTAAACGCACTGCATTTAGGCGTTGACAAGTCAAGTTCAAGTCAAGGAGCTGGGGGCTCCGAATGCTAGGGGCGAGGATAAGCGCGCGCGCCCGCAGCCGTTGCTATGGGAGAGGGCGGTGGACGGATCCCGACGGATGCCTGACATAGCCCGACTCAGAAATGCATTCGCATTTGAAAAAAAGTAGCGCTACATTTGTTATGGGTGTGGATAATCAAGAATCCGGCAACTTCCACTGCAAGAGGTTTATGCTTGTACAGCCTAAAATTCTTTCGTACAATGCCTGTTTCGCCACAGGTGGTAAGGTAGCAACTTTACGGTTTCTCATTCAATAACACAATGCCCGTCCGATTGACCTGCCCCAATCTGAACCAGTTCACGGCTGTGCACGCGAAGTTAAGAAATTGTGCAGCGCGAGTTCAGTGGTGCACGCACAGCGAGGCACCCAAAATATGATGTGCCGACACTGACCGATGGTAAACCGCACATGCGGATAGTTTATGGGGCGCAAACATCTTCGCAAAACACACTGCGTCAGCAGAGGCGGGGTACGGCGCCCACGCCAAAGTGCTGCGTCGTCTGCTCAGCTGCACGCGCAGCTGCACTAAGCCGGCACCCGTCAGTGTAGGAGGTGCAAGAGAATTGTGAACCAGAGCTGCACCTCTTCTGGACCTTCGAAACGAATGGCAGGGTGCAAAGGTCGTCAATCAAGGTGCAGCACCTCGTGAACTGGTTCGTGTAGTGCAGAGCGGGCGACTCGAACGGACCTATAAAAGCACTTGTTTACGGCGCACTTTTTGTTAAGGGCGACATAAACAAATCCATATTGGTTTGGGTGTGACCAAAACTATGTTGGGAGGGGGAATGCACATAGCCTTAACTTGTTTGCATTGCCACATTAAATCAAAGGTTTACCAGAAGGCCACTCCTCTCTGTTAATAATTCGCAGCTGTCCAATATATATACATGTATTACTCGTGTGCTGACCTGAAGGTCGCGGGTTCGATCCTGGCAGCGGCACTCTCATTTCAATGGAGACGCAATTCTAGAGTCCTGCGTATACTGTGCAATGTCAGCGTACGTAGGTGCACGAAAAAAAATGAGATGGTCAAAATTTACACAGACCTCCACTACGGCATTTCTCACAATCATATGGTGGTTTCGAACGTAAAACCCCAGATATTACTATAAACCATTTATGTTTGATTCATGCAAAAAAGATCCGCTTGGCTTTAGCATGGAGACTGGTTGTGCAATTGGTTCAAAAGTTCCGTTTTCGCCTGGTTAGGTAGGATAGGTGGTGCCATCAAGCGGGGCCCACTTGAACCAGGCAAGCACTAGTTTTTTTATTGCAGAAACATCATGCATTCTACTTTTGGTGTGAATGCATTACAATGACGTAATTACGAATAGGTTCCCTTTTTAATAATTTTTTCCCCCCAACAACGCTAGGTAAATACAAACATGTTTATGACTGCTGGTACAACACATCACACGATGTCGACACCATCGTCCAGTAATCCTTCATTCCTACTAAAGTGACGTAGAATCGGGGAGTGTTCAAAGCGCCGGCACCCGCATGTTGCCGCGCTGCCGGATTTTTCAGATTTCCGCGCCCAGGAGCGCACAGAAAGCGAGGGGCATCTGCTACGCGCTGTAGTTTTTTGCACTGGGTTTCCACAAAGGGCACTTGAAGTCTACTTGGCTTTAATAATGTGGTGTGGGATAGAGTTTACTAAACTTTAAGCATTGTGTTAGTGCCTGGGGCAACAAGAGAATGCAAAAACTCAAGTGTCATTGAGTGCTCTATTGATGGTGCTCGAGAACATTAATGCATGCGTAAAAACGTGCGAAATGAACAAGCATAAGAAAGGAACGAATCGAAACTTGTTCGCACAGCCAATCGCGCAATGGCATTGCGCATGCAACAATCAGAAGTAATAAAAACAAGGTAAATTACACACACAGCCAGCTGAAATACTTGCACGTTGTGATCGCTTCGCTCAACACTATATACGAGCACCAGTGCTGATGGTTACCACTCGTTTACTAGCCATTAGCAAGCTGCTTTACTCGATAATTTGTTAGCCTCGACTAGCCCTAATTATTATGAACAGAGCAAATCAAGAAGACGTAAGGGAAACAAAAGAACGAGTTAGAACAGCCGTACGAACGCAGTACTGTTCTTATTTTCACTTCTGAGGTGGAGTGCAAAGCTCACCATGCGCTAAAATTAAGTTAAATTCCAACATTTGAATGAAAAACAATGCCAGGTAAAGTTACATTATTCCACAAGCTTGTGCATAAAAAACAATATATAGAAAATGCTCTACCAATATCCAGATATCATGAAAGTTACCAATACCTGTATGTTTGCTGTACAAGTTGAATAGCTGCCTGAATGAAATTTTGGCAGGTTTTAAAAATGTAAAAGTGTAATATTTGAACCAGTTTAAAGAATTTATCAACTCAAATATTGAGATTGCTTATGTACCTAGACTTACAAATACAAAAGTTGTAAAAGACTACGTCTACTTAGGGTAGGTAATAACCGCGGAGCCGAACCACGAGATTGAAGTAACTAGAAGAATAAAAATGGGGTGGAGCACATTCGGCAAGCACTCAAATTATGACAGGTAGATTGCCACTATCCCTCAAGAGAAAGGTATATAACAGCTGCATCTTACCGGTACTTAGCTATGGAGCAGAAACCTGGAGACTTACAAAGAGGGTTCAGCTTAATTTGGGGACGACGCAGCAAGCAATGGAAAGAAAAATGGTAGGTGTAACCTTAAGAGACAAGAAGAGAGCAGAGTGGATTAGGGAACAAACGGGGGTTAAGGATATCATAGCTGAAATCAAGAAGAAGAAATGGACATGGGCCGGGCATGTAGCGCGTAGACAGGATAACCGCTGGTCGTTAAGAATAACTAACTGGATTCCCAGAGAAGGCAAGCGGGTTAGGGGGAGACAGAAGGTTAAGTGGGCAGACGAGATTAAGAAGTTTGCGGGTATAAATTGGCAGCAGCAAGCACAGGACCGGGTTAACTGGCGGAACATGGGAGAGGCCTTTGTCCTGCAGTGGACGTAGTCAGGCTGATGATGATGATGATTATGACTATATGCATGTATATATATGTATAGGTAGGCATGGTGGCGAAAGTGGTCATAGCGTTGCAATAAGTCAAGTAGATCCTCCGTGAGACCGGTAACAAGGAAAGTGTTTAATTTGACAGTTTCGACCCGAGCCTGGCCTTCGTCAGAAATTCTTGATGAAGACCAGACTCTGGTCGAAACTGTTGAATTAAACATTTCCGTTGTTATCGTTCTCACAGAGAATCTACTTGACTTATATATACATATATATATTGAGAGAGAGAGAGAGAGCTGTTTGGGAGCTAGCAGTGGTCACTCATGCGTGATGCGTCGGCTTTGTTTTTACCTACAAAGATCGCTGAATGTTTCCTCAAAATGCGTGCATTGCTTCAAGTCTTGACTATACGAACTAAAAACAGTTTGATTGATTTGTGGGGTTTAACCTCCCAAAACCACCACATGATTATGAGAGACGTCGTAGTGGAGGGCTCAGGAAATTTCGACCACCTGGGGTTCTTTAACGTGCACCCAAATATGAGCACACGGGCCTATGACATTTCCACCTCCATCGGATATGCAGCCACCGCAGCCGGGATTCGAACCCGCGGCCTGCGGGTCAGCAGCCCAGTACCTTAGCCACTAGACCACTGCGGCGGGGCCTAAAAACAGTTTCAAATAACTCAATTTTAACTTAAGATATTTTTAGCGTGCTTGGTGGTCAGCATTGGCCCGGCACAGAGATTTTACAAAAAGATGTTCAAGCGAAGTTACATGAAATGCAATTGTACCCGTGGTAATTGAGTGCATGTAAACAGGGCACCTGGCTGAAATGTATGCCTTTTTTCTGATGAGCTCAATATAGCGTACACAACATTTTTTTCCCTTAGACTCTGTAGTGCTGTGACATAGCTCAAAATTTTCCTATTAACTGACATAGAGTGTCTGTCATCTCTTTAATAGATATAAAGAGGAGGCCTAGTAGGTAGATCAAGCCTCTTGTGTACGACGGTGATACGTATAACTGATTACCACGTTTGTTCCCGGGTGATCGCTCATAACATGAACTGAGACGTATACATGGTGATGCACTGTTACCGAATAATTTACTTTGGTTAGTCCTGTTTTTCTTAAGGTAAAATCTTTAGCTGCTTCATCAAACAGCGGAATCAACTGCCAACGACCCGCGTCATCAACAGGAATGATGCAAAAAAAAATATATATAGATATATGGTCAACGAGAGTATATATATATATATATGTATATATATGGTATACGGCACAACGGGAGCGTTGTCAACAAGGATAAATATATTTATTTCCCAACAGTTTCGGGAGGGGTCCTCCCTTCATCAGGGGATGAGTTATACTCATCAGTAAGCATCAGAAAAGGCATCGTTCAGCAGTTGCACGCAGCAGCTGCTTGTAGGAAACCATGAACTGAGCGACTGAGCTTCACCTTCGGATCGTCTGCCGCCAAAAAGCAAGCAAATGGCTTACTTTTACTGCAAGGCAGTGTCAAAAAAGCAAGCCAGTGGCAAAAGCAGGGCAGTCTCATTGCCATCGCTATTAAGCCATGGCGGTGCCCACACTTGCTGAACAGCGGCGGTTTCTGATGGTGCCAACGTGCGTTTTAAACTTTGTTGATGCATTTTCAGCCTCTGAAAATGCATTGAAATGTTAAAGATTGGGTTTAGTGCATAGCAATAAGTATCTGAGCCTGGAATCACGTCGTGAAATTTTGTTGAAGCGGGACGACAGAAGAAAAAGTGTTCGTTGTGGCGACAATAATTATGCATTGACTCCTATGGACTGCTGACGGGGAATCATGAATTTCTCAGTGTAGCGGAAACTTCGTTGAAGCGGTGTTCGTTGTAGCAGAGCTTGACTGTAATTCCTACAACTATAGTGGCTAGAAAAGTTTTTATAGTGTCGCGAACTCGCGCCTTCCCCAGCGGCAGTGGAGAAACTGGATTCTATGCACCACATGGCGGGTTCGTCGCTGGTGCGCTGCTGAATGGTAGCGATGGTTGACGGCAGGGTGCACCTGGCATGGCAGTACAACAGCGTCATGGTCTCAGAAATGTTACCCAATACATTTACTTTAGCAGGTGATTTGAATGCTCACTGTAATCTCAGAGGCTGATCAATGAGGTAGACAGTGAAAATTTTATTTTTGCAGAGCATATAAAAAGTCTTCTACAGAACCGCATATGCAGGTGGGCGCTGGCAGCCCGACATATTTTTTGCGGTGCACATAATTTTAGCTGTCTTGACATGAAATTTCCCTCACAGTGCAGTTTTAAATGCACAGTATTTCTTTGAAGCACTCAAATTGTGAACAAATGCATTATGAGTGTTTCTATCCATCGATCATCTAGCCACCTACGTACGCCTGAATGCTGTAGTTGTCTTCTGCTTAACATGATATAAACCAAAGTTACTAAATGAGGACGTGAGTGTATGACGAACTCGAGTGGTAGGTCACGAAATGTATAATGTGATATTCTTGTCCGTACGTCGTAAAATCCTTTTCCTCAGTCACGTGTGACCCATACCCGCATACCAGGGGCATACCATAGAATGCTGGATATGTGCGCTGCACGCATGTTTGAAGAATAGGATTAGATGCCTGTTTCTCAAATACTTTGAATGAATGCAAAGAACAAAAATTATGTATACATCTGAAGTAACCTCTCCCAAAGCCCCGTCTATGGTTGAAGATTCTGTGGAAAAGGGTTTTAGTAGTGATGTAAGGGCAATGTAGTTGCGGTATTGGCCAACCGCTTTTATAAGAATGCAGTAAGCATTACGCTATGACTCTATACTTAAGCGTTGCATGCATTGCAAGTACTTTAGCATGCAGTTCTTTCCATGAACTTGTGTGTGCTCCTTATCGTGGGTATAATTACGAGATAAGATTGTGCGCTAGCCTTTAGGAGCCAGTGCACTCCACGTCCCTCATGGGCCCCCAATTAGTTAACTACTACTCAATCAACTCAAAGGCATATATATGCATCTCGTAACACTATGCTCAAAGCCCAAAATCTGGCGTCGCATTAACTCAAAATTCCTGCCATGTGTGAGGGCCCCCAAAATTTTGTACACAGAAATTCTGAACATCTGGTGTTCTTTAACGTGCACTGACCTTGCAGAGCACACGGGCCTCTGGCAGTTCGCTTCTATGAAAATGCAGCCGCCGTGGTCAGGATGAAACCAAACGCAGCGCCATGGGTGGACACTGGAGCTGGAGCTCCCCCCCCCCCATTTTAGCCCCACCCACATTGCCCCCAAAAGGGAACATAGACATAACATAGTGACTAAGTTCCCTGCCTCCCTGCCCTCCCTCCTCCTGAAGGAACTCACTTATTGTAGTTGTCCCCCCCCCCCCTCCCTCCTGTAAAATAATCCTGGCACCGCCCCTGGATCCAACCCACATCCCTTGGGTCAGCAGTCCAGCACCATAACTACTACAGCACGGCGGCAATTTCATTTTATCCCTGGTGCATACACAGAGAGCACCACGCCGCGACAAGGTTTTTTATGACGAGCCCACTAAGTGAGCTCATATGATTAAAAACTAAATGAATGGGTTGAAAAAATGGGAAAAAGTTATGCCTGCATAATCTCTGCTAACGAAAATTTAAGGAAGTGCGAGGTTAGCAGCACCGGTTTCCTGTAGAACTTGGATCTGACACTGATATTTTGGTATCTGTTGCAATTTTATTATGAGCTGGGCCTTAGAAGTTCGCAGTATGTTCATGTGAAACTGAAAGTTTTTGTAACCGCTTCAAGGCACCATGTGTAAAAAGAAAGAACTTGTTTTGTGTCAATATGAAAAGGAAGTACATGCGAAGAAAAGGTACGTCCCTATTCAGAGCTTTTGTGGAATCAGTACAACAGCTAGAGTAGGCGCAAAGCATCAAGAGAGGTTCCTATGTGTATATATACAGTAAAAGCTCGTTAATTCAAACCGCAAGGGAAAGCCGCCTCAGTTTGAATTAACGAGAGTTCGAACTAATGGAAGTGACGAACAACAATAGTACACTGCGAGTAGGGCATAACAATTTATTTTTTGAAAAAAGCTGCTGTGATCGCGGTCTGCCTTCTTTCCTTGAAGGTGACAGCCAGCACTTTTTGCTCTAACAAGGGAATTTGGCGGAAGGCCTATTCTCCGCCTTCTTCAAAACTTAAAAAAACACGGGCCGCATTCAATCCGGCCATGACTTCCACAGCAGAGGGCCGCACTGGTACTTCGTCCTCCTCTTTATCATCGTCACTGGCAGCGACAGGTTCTGCACTTCTCACCTGACATATTATGTCGCCAGTGAGTGCACCGCACACCACTGCACTTGAGTCTACATCAATGTATTCCGCAAAGCAGATGTCTTCCAAAACGTCTGCCATGGGGGCAGTACTGGTGGCTCGTCAGCTTACAGTACTGGTGGCTCGTCAGCTTGCAGAGCTACGGTGCTGAAGCCACAGTGGCGAAAGCAATTAGCTATCGTAAGCGCTGTCACTTGCTACCAAGCATGCACAAGCATGTGTAGTGCACTTGGAGCGTTACTTGTTAGTTATTGCACAAAATAATTCGTTCCAACAAAGTTGTCCACAAGAAGCAGGACTTTGCAGTCACAGCGTTCGAACTTCTTGTCAAGCTACCCCAGCCACTGTGCGAACGATTCCCCGTCATCCAGGCCTTTTTGTTGGCCGAGTAGTCTGATGGGAAGGACCACATGTTCTTGAAGCAACGAGGACTTCTCGATTTGCCTATCACAATCAAAGGCAACTTCTCGGTCCCGGTCATGTTCGCGGCAACCATCACAGTTATTCATTCTTTACTTTTCTTCCCTCCCGTGCACTTGTCGCCTTTATACGCGATAGTTTTGGCGGGCAGCAATTTGAAAAATAAGGCAGTTTCATCCGCATTAAATATGTCCTGCGGAGAATACTTCTCCATGTAGCCTGGGAGCACTTCGGAGCGCCAACCTTCACACGTTTCCATGTTGACGCCGTTCATTTCACCCGACACAGCATGGAAAGCGAGGTCGTAGCGCTTGCGAAAACGGTGCAACCACCATCTGAAGCAGCGAAGTCGTCGTAGTCTAGCTGCAAGGCGAAGTCAGCTGCCTTTGCCAGCATGACTGGCATTTCCTTTATCCAAACGAGAAGCACTTTCTCGAGGTCAGGATACTTTGCGGGCTGCAACCTCCTCCTTTTGCTCGCAACTTCTGCCTCTAAGGAGTCTTCAATAGTCCTCCTATTTTTTATATAAGTAGATAGCATCGTTTTTGGTATCCCATGCTTTTTCGCGATATCTTGCTTAGGCGAGAGTCCAGCGTCGTCTTACCGCATGATATCAGCTTTCTCCTGAAGTGTTTTGGCACGGTATTTGCCGCGGGCACACGCCATCAAGTCAGAGCAGCAGAATCGCGACAGACGGGAAGCTATTACCGGCGCTACCGCAACAAACGTTAGCCGAGGCCTAACACCAACACAAAGAACCGCGACAGCCGGAAGCTACTCCCAGCACCACAGCCTCCTATATTTCCCTTGCCTGCCGGATGAGCGCGAAACGCCCGTCATCTATGGCGGCGCTGCCTACGTAGGGGTAAGGGTCTTTGTACTTAGCCTTTGAGATCGGCAATTTTGCCGTTTGCTACTATATTCAAAGGCTTTGCCTAGTATTGAAGAAGTTGCCTATTAAATGACGGCGTCACTTACGTCGGGTTAACTATAATTGCATTTATGCCTTTTTAAAACTTTTTTACATTATTTTTGTTGCATATAAGCTCCAAAAACATAAAAACTTATTTGAAGACACCCCTACTTAGGTGGCGCCACCCCCATAGTTCCGACGGCGGCCGTTTTCCGAGTGATCGCCGATAATCCGGCAGGCAAGGGAAATCTAGGAGGCTATGCCCAGCACCAACAACCGAGGTGTACGACGCACGCCCGAGACAGAGACTGCAGAGAAGACTGGGCGAAGCTACGATGCACCAAATTTGCTGTGTGCTGGTCATGCCATCTGTTGTCTAACAGCGACAACTACGCAGGATTTTCAAAGGCTTTTTATGTCGCCAGTACGTGGCATCCTGTAGGCCCGAACCTGCCCGCGTAGTCCTCAGACCTTTTTTTCCTCGTTTACAATTTATCGGTGCCATGTGGGTGAACACAACGCACTTATGCCGCAATTACAATACTTGGTTTCAACGCGAGGAACCCATCGCGGTGCTGGCTGACACATGCGGACAAAGCACGTCAATGAGCCACTGTGCCCTCTGGATGCTGTAGGGTAAAAAATCTCTCAGCCTCACCGCCTCGTTCAGGATTCTAGGAAAACCTTTCTAGCAACTATACTGCAACCCTTTCGGCATGTCGGCGGCCACTCAAGAAAGGCGGGCCACACTGGGCAATGCAACTGCGCAAATGCCGTGTGGACCACTAAAACCTGATTATGTTTCAAAATAAGCATTTACTTGGCACGAAAGTAACACTACGTGGTATCTGCATAGCTATTTAAACCATCCACGACTTAGTATGTGCCTTTAGTGTCCCTTTAAAAAACATCTAGATGGTGAAAATTTTCGGAGCCCTCCACAACCACGTCTCTCATAACCATATCATAGTTTTGGGATGTAGAACCCCAGATATGCGTGTGTTTGTGTGTATACAGGCTATTTCAAGAAATGTGTCCAAGATCCTAAAAAAAATCAGGCAAATGCGATATTTGTTTGCTGCCTTCACAAGTGACTTTTTTAATAGTGGCTTGCACCTTAAAGGGACTAACAAGTGGCCAGAATGTGTGATTAGATCATAGTAGAAATGAAAAGACCATGCAGTGACAGATTCCAGTATTCTTTTATTAATGTTGTGACTAGTATTCATGTTTTGAAACCATGCTTAAAAGTAACCAAAAACCATTATGTTGCGCAGACTAGCAGAAGAGCCGTGAAGCTGGATCATGGAATATGGAGTCGATCACTTTGCTATACGTAGTCGCGTAGTCTGATGTTGTGTATGCTAGCCCTGCTCAATTCTGTGCTGCTTGCATCGTAAAAGGTGTGCGGTGAGAAGCAGCACTGCCGTCGCGTTCGCCAGCGGACCAAGTCAAGCTGCGGCGCATGCACGCATGTGCATTAAAGCATCGCGCTTGAACACGAACCGCTCTCACGCTCTCTTTTGCAACATGTGAGTACATGACTTCATATTCGCTGCAGATAGAAAAATTCTGATTCAGATTACAAAAGTTATATGGCATTTTTCACTTCACAATTCTGTGATTAGTCTCACTGAGCAATAAGCTTTTCATTGCGTGAAAAAAATAGGTGCCATAAAAATTGGTTGTGGAACCTTTCAAGACGGTTGAAGACATCATGTGGGAATGTAGTTTAAGATGATTAACTCTTTAACTAGTGAAGTTATGCAGCTATGTCAAATGGGAGAACTGCCATTCTCCATGCAACAAATGCATTGCTGCTTCAAGATATAAAAAAAGGCAGCCTTTATTAATTACTGAAGCATAATGCAATTCAGGTAAGTTCACCAGAAACCGATGCACCGATGAGCGCTGCAAGGAGACGACTAGAACGACGTCAGTGTTCAAGACAAGAACAGCCCACACACCCACATAACGAAGTTGTTTGATGATTGATGTAATAATGCTCATTCATTCTGGACGTCTCAGACATATGGCACTTTCACTATTCCGTCTTTCGGTTTCCACACAGAATTTTTGAGAAGTTCATTACTTCGCAATTATTACTAAAAGCCACTTCCCGAAATCTTAAAAGCCGCCAAGAGTTCTTCACATGAATTACTTGAATCCTCCTTTTTATCTAAGTCTCCTCAATAAAAAGGTTATTTTGATTTTCTTAATTGCTGCCTCAAATCATGTCTTCAACTATCTTAACATGCCTCCTACTAGAGGAAAAGCCATTGTGACAACAGCGAGCTACTAGAGGAAAAGCCATTGTGACAACAGCCAGAAAATACTATATTTTCCTGACATTTTAAAGGATATTGGACACATTTCTTGAAACACCCTGTGACATTCTGCATACAGAAGACAAGAGGAGGACTGGCCTGCGCGTTGTGCGTGCTATCCTCCATCTAGATCGATGCTGTACGTTTCGGTGTTTTACCAATAGTTATGCCTTATGTCCTTTTACGTACATAACATCTTTGTGGTGAAGGTGCCCGGTATAAAAATGTGTTTGTGGCATCTCTCATAATCATATGGTGGTTTTGGAAGTTAAGCCCCTTTTTTTACATACAAAAACATTGTTGATTGATACAATCAACAATGTGTTTGTGTGTATGTAAAAAAAAGGACATTTTAGAACCAAAAAGTATTCACTTAAACTAGCCCATTGGACAACATACAAGACAGCTTGATATGTGGGGTTTAACGTCCCAAAACCACCATATCATTATGAGAGACGCCGTAGCGGAGGGCTCCGGAAATTTCGACCACCTGGGGTTCTTTAACGTGCACCCAAATCTGAGCACACGGGCCTACAGCATTTTCGCCTCCATCGAAGATGCAGCCGCCGCTGCTTGGATTCGATCCTGCGACCTGCGCGTCAGCAACCGAGTACCTTAGCCACTATACCACCGCGGCGGGGGACAAGACAGCTTCTTCAGCATATTCGCGAGCATAAGAGTCGACTAAATCCTCGATTTTTACGTTGACCCTGCCGAACATTTTTAAGGCTAACCCTAAGCACTTCTGGAGCATAATGACACCAGCTAACACCAGTAAAGTGTCATTGCTTACACCCTATGAAAATCCTGTTCCAGATCATCTTTATGCTACAGTACTAAATGATACATTCATTAAGTCGTTTTCTTTATCTAATGATACATAACATCCTGAGCTTCAATCATACAATCATTTGCAATGAATACCATCTAGTTTGATTTGCATGGCATCATGATTATTGACAACTTGAAACTAACGTCTTCTCACAGTATTGATAGAATTAATAGGACATTTTCACAGAACACCAAAGAATACAGTTACATTATCCTGCAATGTATATTCTCACAATCTTATCATGACAGTGCACTACCGGAGGACTGGAGAACTGCTTCCATTATTCCAGTACATAGAGTCGGCGATAAAAACCCATCTAACAAATGTTCCATTAACTAATGTTTCATCTTGTTAACTTTCTTGAGGATGATACCTTCTTCTCAACTCAACTCTGCATGGCTTTCGAAAAGATCTCTTGTAATAATACTCAATTTCTGTTACTAACAATTTGCATTTTTTTTGGACTCTGCTTCTTTAACTGACCGTGTATTTCTTGACTTTGCTAAAGCATTTATTAAAGTTAACCATTCACTGCTTTTACATAAACTAAGTGTGCTAAAAATTAACCCGGCAGTTTTTTACTGGATTCGTGCCTTTCTTTTTTCTTTTGTTCAATTTGTTGGCACTAACGACATTAATTTTAGCACTGCATCAGTTGGTTCTGGTGTTTCTCAAGGATCAGTACTTGGCCCTCTGCTATTCCTAATCTACATAAATGACTTACCTGCTACTGTTACTTTCAGAATTTTTGTTTCGCTGATGACTGTGTAATTTATCATAAAATATCTAATGAATATTTGTTCTCTACAAGCTGATCTCAATAACATACAGGAGGCTTGTCATAATTCAAACTCTGATAGTTTATACTTTCAGTTAATTACAACAAACATCAATTTTTTGGTTGGCCCTTTATTCTTTCAATGTATTTAAAAGCCTCTTTCAAACTCCATCATTCGGTTGATTCATACTTTTTGCAGGTCCATACCAGAAAATATCAGCTGCTTTTTCCCTACTATTTAAAAACGTGAGTGCTTTCATAATCCTAACAGTCCAAAATTGAAAAATAAGCACCTGAGCCCTTAGAAGAAAATGACTTTGCAATTAAATAAACATTTGAAACGAAGCACACGAATGGTAAATCGTGATGCTTTTCAACTGGTATAGAGAGCTTTACGCTGCAGGCACATACCTACAGCAATGAAGCAGTTGGAAATTCATGATTTCTTTAAAAGGTCTGATCAGCAGTAAATGACCAATAAACTTGTAGACTTTACACCGCTGCTTTCTGTTCACTGCGTGCAGTCAGGGCTTAAAAACGGTTCAAAATTTTTATATGTGATAAAATCAATGCCTAATCATAATGTGTGGTGTCATGTTACCCAGATTTATCTATATGAGAGAACTTCTTGATAATTCAAACAAAACTTAGAGGTTGTTTCGAGTTTGGAATAACGATATTTGACTGTACTTCATTGGTGTCATATTTGGGAAATGAAACTAAACACTGAAAAATGGAAGTTTATTAGAAGTCACTTCGAGCTTGAATTAACGAAATTCGACTGTACTTCATTGGTGTCATAATTGAAAAATGAAACTAAACACTAAAAGATGGAAGTCTATCAGGATTTCTCGGTCGAATGCAACTTGTCCTACTTACTTTCTTCATAGTGACCCCTTTGAAAGTGTAACATCTTACGGGTACTTGGACGTCCACATAACTAGCACTCTGTCCTGGAAATTAACTACAGAACATAACATCCAAGACTAGCGAAACTCTGGGTTACCTTTGAACGAACTTCCTTCTTGCTCCATCATCACTAAAATTATCAATATATACCACAAACATCCGGCCTCAAATAGAACACGCTGCATCTGTATGGGACTATCATCAGGTAACATTATCTCACATGTAAGAATCCATTCAGAACCGTGCAGCTCGTTTCATTTTGGCTAATCACCATCAATCAGCTAGTGTAATTCAAATGAAAGCGTGTATAAACTTGATCTCCTTAGCTGTCTGCCAAGGTACAGTCACATTTGTCTGTTTCATCATTTTTTTATCACAATACGATCTTTTGTTCCCGATTAATCGAACCTGCTCTCTTCTGCATCGCAATCACAACAAAACCTGCATCGCAATCACCAACAAAAGATTACAGTCCCCCACTGCCACACAGTAACAAATGCCCAATCATCTCCAAAGAACTCCTAACGATAGGAATTCCCTGCCTGCGTATGTAACAAGCATCTCTGACTTCACTATATTTAAGCATAATCTTAAAAGAATAATTACCTAATTACCACCTCTTGTTTTACTCAACAATTACTTTATATTGATTATTGCCTTCACCCCTTATTAAAAATAAAAGTATTGTTTATTCCTTACTTTTTATCAAGTTTTATGAAGTTGTTAGTTGTACTCATTCTTATGCATCAATCAGTTGCTATATTTGTGTGACATGTGCTTTGTATTCCTAGTTTTTTATAGTTGTACATTGCTCGCTCCCCTCTGAAATGCACTCTGTACCCTGACGGTAAAAAATAAAATAAATACCAAATATTTTTTGTACTAAATGTGTCAAATATGCGAGTGTAAAAGAATCACACATCTTTTTTAAACTATTAACCGGAACTGAATGAAACCATTGACAGGGTTTACCATCACATAATGCTCACTAGGGTATCTTTATGTTGTGGTTAACTGGTTAATAATTAGGATCACTTATGCAAAGATGTGAGCACTATTCACTTTGCAGCCAAGTGTTTGCATTGTAGAAGACATTCCAAAATGATCAATAACATTTTTTGTGTAATAGAAAGCTTGTATAAAATAAATATTGTTAGGTAAGGTTGGACAACAAGTGATAACTGCAGACTGAGGTATACAAAGGCATGAAGTCACGTGGATACAGATAGAGCCATAATGACAAGAGGACACAGATAGGTAATTATTGATTAATATGTGGCATATAACGTCCCAAAACCACCATATGATTATGAGAGACACCGTAGTGGAGGGCTCCGAAAATATCGACCACCTGGGGTTCTTTAACGTGCACCCATATCTGAGCACACGGGCCTACAACATTTCCACCTCTATCGGAAATGCAGCCACCGCAGCCGGGATTCGATCTCACTACCTGCGGGTCAGCAGCCCTTGGCCACTAGACCACTACGGCGGGGCACAGATAGGTAAGACTGACGAGAATCGATAAGAGAGATATACCTGAAAATAATAACAGACATGAAAGAAACATAACTGTAAACGAAATGATGAATTAAACACGTAAAGACTTTTGCCACAAAAGTCATCTTAGGAATCAATAAGGAACTCCATGGAGCTTTGCTTTCATTTGTGCTATTCATACTACCACCAGTGTTGTACAAGCGAGTGTTTGAATTAGAGTAATATGTTTGTGTATGTGTTCATGCATGCAGATGCAAATTTCATTACTTAATTAGGTATGCAAATGTCTACAGAAATACCCAAAATTGAGCAAACTATGAACATGTTCATAGGTGTTATAGGCATTGCCATAGCTACCAGTGTTTTGCTTTTTGGCAAAACTTCACTTTCCCCTTTTCTTTCCTGACTTTCCTATTACTTTTTCCCAGCATTTCGGTTGGTTTACCGCAGTAGTGTAGCAGTGATGATGCTTGGCTGCTGAAAGGAAGGTCGTGGGTTCAATCCCAACCGTGGCAATCGTATTTTGATGGAGAGGAAATGCTAGAGACCCGTGTACTGTGCGATGTCAGTGAGCGTTAAAGAACACCAGATGATTAAAATTAATCATAATTATATCATGGTTTGGAATGTTAAACACCAGTTAACATTATTCTCTTTCTGTTCATTTTTTTTCATTGAGTTCATACCATTCAAGCATTACAATCAGCATCATTTGAGGAACACACTCACTCTATTACATGCTGAAAGCAACTGAAGAGCAGTTATCACAGTTCTTAATTTTACAATTTCAACACTCCAGAAAGGTACTGAAAATGGTTGCAGGGTGTAAACTCAAAGCTTTGTCTCTGTTACAAAGCAGATTCATAACACAGTGAAAATAATTTCGAGGATGGTTACCTAGAAATCCAGCACCGAGTGCACATCCAAGGGCCATCTTGGTGCCTATAACCAGGCCCACAGGACCCCCCAGGGTCAGGCCCACCAAAGCCCCTGTTAGTGGCAAGAAAGCTCTGCGCATCATAGCTGCTCGTGCCAGGTGTGTTACGGCATGCTGCACTTGCTCATCAGCCTCTGTCACATTGGCCTGAATTGTCTCGACTTTTTCTCGCTGGGCCTGCGTGATACAAATGCAATTCACTAATGCATGATTGGCCACCCTTGTGGTCTGAAAGCAAGACAGACATGCAAATTGAATCTATGCTGCACATGCTTAAATAATGTACTCTAAAGGTATGCATGATTGACAAGAGAAAAACGTTAAGTGAATAATGAAGTGGTAATGCTCATTATAAAAGCTTGACACCTCAAAGGGGCCCTGTAAGGCTTCTTCAAGTAGCCATGAAATGGATTCACTAAAGGAGCTTATTGCCTCACGAATTCACCGCTGCAAAAAAATTTTCGAATCTGCCCAGTACGAGCGGAGTTACGAAGATTTGTTGCACGTTGTAATTCCATTCTCTCTCTTTTAGTCCCGAGAAAAATGGTAATGGTAAAAATGGTAATTTAATGTGAGCATATCAGTATGGTCGGGCGCACACACGGATAAGGCGCGGCCTCCTGCGGCTGCCTTAGTAACGACTGAGCGCACCATGCTCAAATCAGCGAATGGCTGATACATTGGCTGTGAAGAATGATTTTTGAGCTTGTAGCATCATTTGTTAATTGATAGAAGGGGAAATAATTTTTAGCTGACTGAGAAGTTATTGTGAATTACAGGCAACGTGCTGTGATGAAATATTTGGGTCCCGTGTCCTTTGGAGCCTCGACTACCGTTCAGCAGAGTTTTGTGACCATGCTCAAAAATGTGTTGCAGGGCCCCTTTAAGTTAACCTGTTGTAATTTAACACATGTGCCAAAACTGACAATATGAAATCAGAATGACTGTGCCTTCTCAATGGACATGCCTCCATAAAAAAAATGTATGATTGAGTGCACTTATCACTTTATGTGCTATAATATGGCACCACCAATGAAACATAAAAGATTCACCCACAAAAATTTCAATAAAGCATGCTGCAGATGCTTAGAATGCAAAGAAATGAAAGGATTCAGATGTGATCGAAATTATGACTGTTACAAGATCTCACAATCAAAAACACTTGTAAGGGATATAATGACTGCCCATAATACTGAGCACAAAGTGAAGTTTACAGAACTCAACGGAAACAGGATGAGTCCCAATACAAGCAGGCTCACAATACATAAAAAGCAAAAAAAAAAAGAAAGGAACCTGAACTACACTGGTTCAACCAGCAAATTACAGCAAAAAAGAGTTTCAGACAAAGAGGCCATTGTTACCATTTAGACTATTAAAGACGATAGTCTTTTTTAGGGACCTTTGACGAAAAAATTTTGCTCTGTCTGTCTGTACATTTGTCTGTTTGTCCACACTTAACGGCATCGGGTACTTCAAACCAACGTTTCTAGACTAGGTAAGTTGCAAAACTGAGTGATGTTGCGCGGCGCCGCCGCTGCCACCAACAAATGTGGCGCTGCTGTCGCATCCGGATTAACTCACTCCATGCTCGCTCACAGAACACCTAGCTCACTCATGTCACACCCGTAACCTCCATCGTCTGTGCATGTTGCAGTGCGTCGTTATTTGTGGAGGCTTCTTTCTGCGTGGTTCCCCCCCAGCGGTGGTGTAGTGGCTAAGGTACTCGGCTGCTGACCCGAAGGTTGCGGGTAAGATTCCCGGCTGCGGCGGATGCATTTCCGATGCAGGCGGAAATGTTGTAGGCCCGTGTGCTCAGATTTGCGCGCACGTTAAAGAACCTCAGGTGGTCGAAATTTCCTGAGCCCTCCACTACGGCGTCTCTCATAATAATATGGTGGTTTTGTGATGTTAAACACAACAAATCAATCAATCAATTGTTTCTGCGTGAACGGTTTTGTGCTTCAGCGTGCCCTGTTCTGCTTTGTATGTGCTGCGTGTTTTCATCATGCCCTGATGTTGGGTTTCGGCTGTAGAGTAGCTACAGGAAATGAGAAACACCACGGCATTTCTTTTGTGCCCACATGTACTTGAGCAGCGAGAGGTATGAGACCCCGCTATTCCTCGTGCGGATAAGAAACTGCTCAGCACCTCACGTGTGTGTGATATGCACTTTCATGAGAAAGACATCCTGAAGACTCACTCATGTCATATGGTAAGAAGGTACAAATTGTAAAAGGAAAGTGGGACCTCGTCGAAGGATGCGTTCCACGAATTTCCCCGAATTCGCCCGCTCACCTTTGTCGCGGGGCCCGCTACAAAGAAGCAAAAGCTGCCTGATAGGAGTGGGGTATTTTCCAGAATATCATCGGTGAAAAAGAATAGACTATCTCCGAGCACTGAGCTCAAAGACAGTGAAATAAGTCTCGACATGCCGTCAACTAGTGGCGTCATTTCGCTTCAAGACATCGAAAACCTTTGTTTGCATGCTGGTGGAAAGTTGTTGAGAATGGCGAGACAAGACGTCTCGTGGAGTTTCTAGGGCTCAAAGAAAAAAAAGAGCGCAATTTGTGGAGAAATGCTTTGTCGTCGCAGAAGACATGACAGTCACCATTAGCAGCCGTCACCATCGCTTAGCAGTCGCCTGGCAATGCAGATACCATCACCCAATGGTTCTGGAGGACATAGAAAAGCTGCAAGTGTGTTCATGTAGTCCCGATGCGTCAGCAGGCAGACTCGTGAGTAATAACTACGAAATGCTCACCGATACCCCAAAGTGCGGTCTCTGCTCGAAGCTTTGGTCGCAGCTGTGTTAACAGGTTTCATTAGAAGAACTCCAGAAGAAGCAGAGGGAAGACATGCTCAAGATAATGGCCACACGCGTAGCTTTTCGGCGGTCTAAGTTGCTAAAGAATGTGACTGACTTTAAAAAAATAAAAAGCTGACACAAGATTGCGCCACATAGTTGTAATTTATTTTCAAGCCCGATCAAACACAGTCACAAAAGAGGATGCCAGGCATTGTAATTGGGTTTTTCACGTCTAAAAATCTATTGCGAACGTACACCAACTAGCAACTAACCCACAGACTCGTATGTTATGCTATATATATCAAGCATTGTTTATTGTGGGCAGTTTAGAAAACCATAATTATACTGTATTTGCCTTACACCGCTAAATATTACGCAGTATTAAGTTTCTGCAGCAGCACAACGAATCTCGATAATATACCGTTGGCAAACCTCTTTCAGAACGGCCGCCACGACGTCTTGCCATGACGACTACGCGTTTTCGTCTGCTAGCGGAAGCTTGTTGCGCCGCCAGTGCCACCAAACCGATAGGTGTCCCGGCGCCGTGTGACAAGTAGTCTGACGCGGGGAGTTTTGGAACTTACCTAGTCTAGAAATGTTGCTTTAAACGGCCGACCCCATCCGCAGCGCCCACCTATGTTGCACAAGGTTGAGCGTTCATGCTTGTGCAATTGTCAATTAAAAAGCAATTATTGCGCATGTCTGGGGCACCATAACAACACGTATATATTCTGCATGTGCGTCTATTACTAGAAAAGGCATACATAAGTAATTTTAAGGACCGTAGCACTTATCACGCTGCACTGACTATGCTACGCTTCCTCGGAAAGGCGAGTGTTTCCAACGCTTTGCTAAAACGAAACGGTGGTGGCACCTACCCATCGCCTTGCGTTCTACACCTTATCACCTCTGTGATGGGGGCGCACACCCGTCTCAGAGCCAGAAACCACGCGCTTTGTTTTCTAAGACAACTGCCCGATGGCGCTTATGTCTCACATGTAACGGGACTTGATGCGCTCGTTTGCCTCTGCTGCACGCTCGAGGCACTCTAACGCAGCGCCTCTAGAATACACTTCACCGATTTTCTTGCGCAGAACATCAAATAAATGGCTTGATTACTCTCTCCACACGCAAGACTATTGTCTTTCAACGACATTTGCAGATTACATGCAGATACGGGGTCAATTTTTTTTAAACAGTAGTTTTCAGTTCCTCTGGAAACTGCTTGCAGAACTTGTGCCCACACCGGAGTGGTTTCACGCACACACTAAACCATTGTTAGGTCAGCATCAGTGGTGTACAGCTTTCTTTCTTCTCAAACAAATAATTAAACAAATAAAAAATATGGGCTTCTACAAGCCAAAACAGTGATTTGATTGAGGCATAGAGTAGTGAAGGACATATGATTAAAGGGGTCCTCAAACACTTTTTCGAATAACCACGACATTAATTCACTAGAAGAGCTTATTGTCTCACAAATTCAATGCCGCAAAAACTTCAAGAATCCATCCAGTATGAGCGAAGTTACAAATATTTGTCACACACTGCAATAGCCTTCTCTCTTCTCTCGTCCTAATGAAAGCGCTGGAAGCTAAGCAGGGAGGGACGGGAGGGGCAAAAAAAATATGGCATGCACACCTTGTGACCTTGAGCACTTTTTCTTTTTTTTCTTCGAATATGCAATTTTTTTTCAATGCGATCGCGTGCACACGCGTGGACAAGTGACAGCCTCCTGCGGCGATTTCTGTAACGACCGAGTGCGCCATGTTCAAATCAGCCAATGGCTGATAGATGGGCACTCTACGAGTGATTTTTGAGCGTCTTTCGTCATTTTTCCAAGAGAAGAGAAAGCAATTTTTAGCTGACTGATATTTTATTGCAAAATCCAGGCTGCGTGCTGCGCTATAACATTTGGCTCGCGTGTTCTTGGGAGCCTCTACAACCGATCGGCAGGGTTTTCTGACCATGCTCAAAAAGTGTTACAGGGCCCCTTTAATATTGTCCACTTGAGGTTCGATAATGTGTACCAATCGCACTACACACCAGTATTTGTGCACTTCGTTTTGCATTGGAATGTGGCCGCCATGGCCAGGATTTCATTCGGCCCCATCATGCTTAGCAACATTGAGCCACCACTGAGCAACTATGATGGGTACCTATCGACTTATACAGGCAGTTTCAACAGTTGATTTTAAATGTGGAAGACCATCTGCATAGGTGTGCGAAGTTCCAAGCCAAAATGTTGAGTACCTAACTTAAAGGACCAATTAGAAAGTTAAATTCACAGATTCAGAAAGTATTTTGAAGGAATACTGAAAAAAGAATTATTTAAATTTTCTCTTAATTATATACGTTAGCTATAGATATTTTAACAATGACACAGTTCATCAATTTCTTTGATGCATTTCACGTGATCAAACACATAATGGCACTTTAAATATGTACTCAAGGTGCAGTGTGGCTTCCCGACAGCATGTATATTGCAGTACACCACCAAAAATAGAAGTAATGATTAGTAGTGAAAAGGTGTGAAGGATATAAGTAATGCAATCCAGGATTTGAAAATACTGTTGCCCAAAACAATGTATACTTACATAGACGAGGTCGCTGAAGTTGTGCACCAAATCATGCAGGTCATGTAGATCCTGAAATGACAAGCAAACAGATATATTAACCGATAAAAAAATAAAAACAGTGGACTGCTAAGTTTACCAATCTATGAGGTGTTAGCAAATAGTTCCAGGCAAGACCAGAGCTAATATACATGTTACCACTGCATTTTAAAACTATTTACAGTAGCTTTTATTTCAATTAAATGCAATGAAGTGTCTACAGTAGTGAATTGAAAAAAAAACACTTAATTTATATTGCTAAAAATTTTTTAGCAGTACATAAATGCATAAATTTCTTGCTATTGCTCTTCACAAGTGCCAGTGAAAATGAGAATGATGAGACATTTAAAACTGGAGGTGTGTGTTGGAGCTTTGGGTTGACATTTTGACAAGTGGACTTGTCTTTTAAAAAAAAAAGATTTTAGCCTTGAAAAAATACAAGTCCACTTGTCAAGACGTCCACTTCAGCACTCACCCCCTGATTACTAATTTATCATCGCAAGCTTTCATCGTCCCCCTTCTTGCCCTTCTCTTGAAAATGTGAAAGTATGTTATGACATTACCCTGTTCAATGAATTCCATGACTTAGAAGCAGCTGTGTTGTCAGGAATATGTTCAATGTAAAGTTTCTTCTGTCTCATGGAAACACTGTCTAGTGAGGGCCCGTCAACTTCGGGAACATGTGCAGGTATGACTTCACGCGAGGATATTTCAGGCTGACCAAAGAAGTCAACAGCAGGGCTAGCAGGCAAACATACTTCTGGAATGTTAAAAAAAATAAAGTAAGTAAAGCAACATTAAAAAAAGTAAGCAGCAATGAATCGCTCTGTAGAGCTATAAATTTACCTGTAAATGAGTGCACCTCTTGAAGTGTCGCCTCTGAAGCTGGTCGCACGAGACGTTTAAATTCTTGCAGATCATTTGGGTCTACCTGGTTACTTAGTGTTTCCAGCTCATATAGCACAGCTTTAAGCTGCTGAACAGTAAGGGATGCTTTGATTTGCTCATCATGTAGTTTGTCCCACTGATTTAGTTTCTGACACTGGAATAGAAATAAATATCATGATTCACTGAATTAGTACATAGCAACCTAAAAATGCTCTCTGAATATTAAAGAAATGAAAAATTTTCTACAGTCTGAGCTTAGATTGACAGGCACTGCACAGTATTATGCATATAACAATTGGAAAACAAGAGACATGAGCTTTAAGCTGTAAATAAGCAACACAGGAAGATGTAAGCTAGATAAGTTTTTGCATTGTCTGTCACAAAAAAAGCAATGCAACCAATTTTGCAAAATCTCACTACGAAAGACTAATGGAGCACAGTGAGGGGTGTACACAGGCATACAGATTAGTCGAATGGGGCTTGGCATTGAAAGTGTCACTAATGTTTTCTTTGGCTAGTAGAGGCATTGTTCACTGATGCACTGAGAAATGCTTGAGAGTGACCATCAATACTGCAAATCATCAATGCAGAGCCATTCAGCAAAAATGCTCGAACTTTCACCATTGTCTCATTTTTTAAGTTGAAATTGCCCATTTTCAAGTTGCAAAAATGTGCACATAAGCTGTTGGAGGTTCAATGAAACGAGAGTTCTTTACCTCGTCTAGCCTATTCAGTAAACATTAGTACCTCAGAATGCATTCAACACCTCTCGTCCTCATTTCAGTTAAATGCCATCAGACAACAAGCTTTTATACATAACAATGATGTTCAGAACTATAATGTTGACTTTTATCAAAAAGAAAATTGACAGTTTTGCAGAAACAGCCTCAAAGACATCACCAGACATCATAAATTCCCCATGAACAGGCAGGCTATATGCAGTCAAATGAGCCTATAGTTACACTTCTGAATAAATGTTTTTACTGTCATTTAGAAAAATAACACATGTACTAATTCAATCAATATCCAAATCACATGGCACACTGCCTGGTTTGGTACAGTACTTTCAATAAGTGTTGTGCAACACAAGAGACGCAACTCTGAAACCACAATTCTTTATAATCATTATAGGTGCACTGCTTAATGTGCACAAAAATGTCAGAAAAGATGAACTTTCAAGTTTTTTATCTGAATACAGGTGTAAGGACAAAGAATTGAAATTACAAACTTTGATAAATAAACAGTGCATTACTGTAATAAAATTAGACGCTACAACATAGTTTTACTTTGAAACTTGTGTTCTTTGAATCCAGGTCATTGTTTCTATATTTAACAGCAACAAGGTGTTGACTTTTCTGTGTAAGTTTTCTCCATATGCTAATATTCCGCGGTAATATTGAAATGACTGCTTATATCACTATTTGACAAAATGCAGCCAAGGAAGGTCCATTTGTTATACAAATGTTGCTCCTCAATAACAACAAGATGTAGTAAGGCACTCTGCAGCTTTTATATGGTTTTCAAGCATTCCGAGCACACACCCTCTTCATGAGCATTTTTTCAACCTTTATTATTATTTGAAAGAATGTAAACTTGTTGCGCCCTAAAAAGCAAAAAAAATATTAGCTTTTCTTTTTTTCTTTTTTTTTGCCAGGGCCGGGCATGGCAAGTATAAAATGAACATACTGCATAGCCCGGGCAATCTTTTGTAATTAGTTGGCAGGACACATGTACAAGACTGGATGGTGTTTGAAGTTTCAAAGCAAGACAACCACAGTCGTTGGCTCTAGGCGTTTTACTTGAATTGTCGTATGGCAAAAACCTGACAGGCAAAATTTTCTACATTTGCCTGGCTACATCTACGCCTTGCGCTCATGCTAAGCCGCGACTGCATCACTTTTCAGGTTCACAAATGTACCCACGTTTGTATGACCCAATATTTCAAGAAGAAACTGAAATAATTGTAATGTGTTAATGTGCAACTTCTTCGCAAAGAATCCTTCGTCAATTTGATGAAACTTGCAAGTCACGTAAACTACGTTGCAAATGCGTAATTCGTAACCAAGCGAGAGAAACAACGTCACTTCAAACGATTACAGCATCTACAATGCACGTACACTTCAATAGATTACAAGGCTGTAATCCTTATTGTCAGCTACTCCTACGTATTGGTCGTTCTAAAGTTGCTAGCACTTCTACTTCATTTCAGCAACTTTGGTGATCGTATGAGGTGCAAATTTACACCTTTGACATCGATCCTTATTACTTCACCTCTGGCATAAGGTGTGAAATGCCACAGCTTTCGCAATTTAAGCCAGCACGCAACACGGTTTAACTCTCACATAATTGAATACAAGCACATAAGAGTTTCGAGCGGATTAAAACCAACCTTCTCGATGATGCTTCGCTGCTTCGAAAGAATGTCGAGGTGATGCGGAATCGCTACTTTAGTGATTCGGTGAACTGCAAGCTTTACCCTCCTCAGTGGAAACTTCACGCAAGGTTTCGTTGCGTATCCGTCACCAGAGCCACCTCTTGAATGAGAATCTACCATTGTGTCCGCCGCAACCTGATCGACCTAAGTAAATGGGTCGCTGTCTCTTGTCACACCCGGTCTCACTGTGAAGAAGTCAACGAATGTCCACAGTAACTAGTCCCCTCCTCCTCTGTCCTAGAATGAGCGAACTGCGCAAAGTCATGCTCATTTAGGTTGACAAGATAAACATCACACGCGCGATTACGCGGCTACTCGAAAATACACGGAGCAAGACGTGCCATAGCCGTGCCCCTCACATAAGGTATTCAGGAAAACAGCGACGTTCCCACGTTCTGCGGCGCTTTTTGCAGGCATCACAAGATGGCGCCACCATGTGATGTCGGTGGTCCAGTGGAAAACCAGGCGGGGCACTTGGTAACGGTTCAAACATGGTTCAGCTTTTTTGATCGAGTCACACAAACGACGGTGGCTATTCATGCGACGCAGGGACGAACCCTGCTCAACCTAGATCGTGACTGCCAAACGTGGTGAGAGTGACTGGCGGAGTGAGCAATCACAGCTTCGGGTATGGTAGTCCCGGACAATATCACATGCTCAATGTACTTGCGAAGGTTGGGAAATACAGTTTTTATAATCATAATTAAATTCCTGAAGCTGATGGGGAAGAGCATCGAAACATACAAATGAAACGCATAGAGTAAACGACTGTGACTTGTGCGGTAAGAAAAATTACACCACGAAAGAATACCCACAAAGCAGATCGTTGCTCTGACACGGCGGGTCTGGAGGCACGTGCTCAATCAGAGAGCGCATGTTGCAGTCTGTAGAGCACTTGGAGCAATCATGTCACAGCACGTTAAAGAATACCGGATGGTAAAAATTTGCAGAGCGCTCATTACGGCACGTCTCATAATCATATCGTGGTTTTGGCTCGTGAAACGCCAGATAATAATGTAAAAGAAAGTCGTGGTTAATACATCCGTCATAGGAATCGGCATAACATAAAAGTAAGTTGGTATGTGAGGTTTAACGTCCCAAGACCACCATATGAATATGAGAGACGCCGTAGTGGAGGGCTCCGGAAATCTCGACCACCTGGGGTTTTTTAACGTACATCCAAATCTTGAGCACACAGGCCTACAACAATTCCGCCTCCATCGGAAATGCAGTCGCCATAGCCGGGATTCGATCCCGCGACCCGCGGGTGAGCAGCCGAGTACCTTAGTCACTAGACCACCACGGCGGGGTGTATTGCGAAAGCAAAACGTGTCTTTACAGAAGTAGCTGAATGTTTACCGTACATTGATATAAGAGAGCTTGCGCAATGCCGAAATGCTTATTGGTGCTTGAAAGCTATATCGTATGTGTATACGGACCTGCGTTAATGCTTGGTAGTACACCTCCATTCTGACGACTAACGCCCGTGGTCAATGATTAAACAAACCTTTCAGGTAGCTGTAGTAGTTAACGAGGAGAGCGTAATAAGAAGAAGCGTTGTTGTAGCTAGAAGGCGTCGCTGATGGGGTTCAGAACTTAGGCTAAGGTAGCCACCCTAATCCCGGTGCACGTTGCGATCGTATTCTGCGTAAAGTGGCATCCTTTTGGCTATTTGAAATGGCATTCCGTCTTCTATTATCTATACCAACGACAACGTGGATATTGAATGGGCTTCAATAACCCTAGACCACAAAAAGCTTGCCCAAGGCGTATGCTATCGCTTACCACCCACCTTTTTTTACTGAGCTGCACGATAATATTAAGCTTTTGCGCAGACCATTGCCTGCTTCACCAATCCAACTTATGGGCGATTTCAATCTTCCAAACGCAACATGGGACTATCGTTTCGATTGCACGCTCCCTTTTCATCGCAACCTAGTGGCTTTTTAGATTCGTGTTCCGTTTTTGCCCTTGTCACAGCTCGTAACTAAACCGACAAATGAATGAATCACCCAACATTGCAAATACTATTGACCAGGTCTCGACATCCAACCCTGACATAATCTAAGAGATCATGCGCTGACCTGGTGTAACTGATGATTGCAGGCTAGCATATTCTACTAACGTTTCTACACCAAGAGCGAATAAACTGAAAAAAAAAAACTATCATCATCATCAACCTGCATACGCCCACTACAGGGCAAATATCATGATCCGCCAATCGACCCGGCCATGTGCTTACTGCAGCCACATTATTCATGTGAACCAGGGGCGTACCAACAATTTCACAAAGGGGGGGGGGGCAAACCCAAATGACTCATCAGCTGTTGTATATATATATATATATATATATATATATATATATATATATATATATATATATATATATACTGTAAGCAAAAACTATCCGAGTTTGGGGTTTTTCCGGCTCATGACCTCTGAAAACTCTCTCGCGTTTAAAATCACTACCTCGCGTAGGAGTAAAAGATGGTACATGACAAAGTTTTACCACCTCCTCTCAGGCATGTAGTAAAAGGGTGTCAAAATCCAGTTTTACCACTTAGGGATTTTTCTATCACGTGATTTTTTAACCTGCGTTTGAGAGTTTATTACCACGTGACTGCAAGGTGCAGCTGCTTCGGCGGCTTTTGCCCCATACCCCCCTTGTGACGCTCTCAGTGAATACTGAAGGTACGCGAAGCCCACAGATGTTTTTTTTTGTTTTTTTTTGCATCGCCGTGCCTCTGGACCGACTTCGAGTCAGCGCACTTTTACTGGAACTGGGGGCAGCATAAGCACAACAAGCGAGAACAACATTCTTTGAACGAAAAAAAAAGAAAAAGACGGAGGGGGGCCTCTCAAAAGGGGAAAAAAAGAAAGAAAACCTGCTATGGAAAGTTGTCCTGCCAATTTTCGCAAATTGTTTGCTTTTGCTCGGCGGTGGCTTTGGAGACAGACAGTGCAAGAAGCTCGGTATCTGTGTGTCTGGTTGGGTTGATGGATCTCACGTGTTTCCTACATCGTCGAGCGACCGTGCTCTTCCGAGCGCCTCCGAACCTGCACGTCGCGGATATCTCCAGATCTGCCAGTGGTAACAAATCAATCTGGTGTCATCGTCCGTGCTTGCCTGCTGGAGAAGCAATAAGCAAAATGCTTCACTCTGTCGTCGGCACCAAGCCGCGGCCACCAGTGACCAGTGGGAGTGTGTCGCCGGGGCAGGTGAAAGAAGCATCGCATATATTTTGTTCCACAGTAGGCGATGTCTGCACGAGTAAAGTGCTGCCCGAATTGCCCACCTCATGCACCAACTGTTCTCAAACATGTAGCACGAAGCCGATAAGAGGCAGACGGAACCAACAAGCGGCGGCCGGTGAGCACGAAGAAAACCCGGACCTGCCCGGATGGTGGTCTTTCGTTGGAAGTATGCATACACCGCCCCGTCTCCGCAAGATAGCGGTCACGTGTTCATCTGTATCTGAAATGACGACGAAAATTCGCACAGGATATGTGTTCTGTGATCGCCAGCTGTGTTTCATCGGATAGCCGTGCTCCTCGAAAAGGCCTAGAACGCCGTCGGTAAGAAGCTTGTGTGCAGGCGTGCACCGCTCCTCTACGCCCGTTGTGATGAATACGTGCTTCTACTGTGTTTGTGCACCGTCGCTCAATTAAAATCATCGAGCTACCATGGTTTGTGTGTACTTAAATATATTTTATGGACTTGTGCATCGGCAGTGCTAACACGCGTGGGGCAAAGAGCCCGGTGTGCCAAGCAATTATTGGATAATCAAAAAGTTGAGATCGTGTAGATTTATAATAAAGGTCGGTGTGACATTTAGTGCCCTGCAGCCCACCTGAAGCTTACGCTTGCACCTTCAAGCGTTGTTGTTAATCGATGGAAAAAAAGAGCTCTCCTACCGGTACTACTTGGCCGGTCAAAAAGTCGTGCCTATATATACACCGGATTGTCGAAGAGTAGTCGAGCAACGCGTGCAGTCTGTTCTAGTGGTGTATTATTCTGCATTTGTTGTGTGTGCGTGTTTGTCTGTATGTGAATCTATGTGTCACCAATTCTGCCGTTCAATAAATTCAATCAGTTCTGCTATTTAATAAATTTGTCGTCTCTGGCCGAATGCACCCGTCAATTTTTATTTTTTTTACCACCAGAAATAACTCCCAGTAATCACCTCAAAAACCTTGTGAAGGTAGTAAAAATTACTCCCTCTATACTCGCTGAAAACCTCACTGGGGTAAATATTTACTACTCTCCCTACGTTCAAAAACTCAGTTAGCACGAGAGTAAATTTTTACCTCGGTAGTAGGTGGTAAAAAAACCCAGGAAAGGTAGAGCGCTAGAGGACAAATGGTTTACCCAGTTTTTGAGGTTATTTCAGGTCATTTTCGTTTAGTGTATATATATATATATATATATATATATATATATATATATATATATATATATATATATATATATATATATATATATATATATATATATGAGATATAACAGACAGTAATGCCAAGGAATGTACAGGGGAAGTTATTAAAACCAATGGAATGTAAATAAGAAGAAAGAAAAGCGGATGAAAAAATTACCAACTGTGAGCAGGAATCGAACCTACGACCTTCGAATAGTTGGTAATTTTTTCATCCACTTTTCTTTCTTCTTATTTACATTCCATTGGTTTTAATAACTTCCCCTGTACATTCCTTGGCATTACTGTCTGTTATATCTCATTAATATTGTGTTAAAACTAAAACACGGAAAAAACGAGCCCTTAGGTATACACTTCTTTCCCTTATATATATATATATTATATACCTCCTCTTTGCGAACATACTGGCGAAAAGGTGATACTTACGGTGCGCATTTGTACAAATACGCGCTATATTCAACTTCCCCAAATGTATGAGTAATTGGCATGAAATTCCTTGCAAGTGTTTAGCGGATACCACGCTTCACAGAAGAATGACGGAAAATAGCACAGCGAATGCCGGCTACTACTGCAAAAAATATTATCAATGCCCTGTAGTGGGTATCGAGCAAGTGTGCTTGCAGTATAGCTACCCAATGAGTGTTTTGAAAAGGCTCTGAAAGGCCGCTATTCTAGCTTTCGCTGTGACTGTGATGCGCCTTCTGCACAGGCCTGCATTTTTTTATATTTTACGATTAAATTCAATTTCAAACAGTTAAGAAAAGGCCATGGGAGCGACAAGTCAAGTGAGGTTGAAGCCCAAACTCCATAAGCGCGAAAATGCACGCGACAGCGACGAGCGACGCTATGAGCGACGAAACAGGGCGTTCGCGCGACGTGTCCCGTGCTCGTTTTCGCGCGATCGCTCGGTTCTCCAGATTTGGAAACCGTCGCTCATCGCCCGGAAGTGCTGGGCTCAAGCAGCCAATAGCGAAAAACCGGAAAAGACGAAGACTACATAGGTGCACGTGACCCTGCCCGAGTCACGTATGCGCAACAAGAAATAACGCAATGTTTATTACGCATGCGCATATAAAAAATGCTGCAAGGCAATAATAAACACTTTCCGTTCCATTACACAACACTTTATCTTATTTTTAAATTGGAAACCGTTCGCTACGCGGTTTTCTTGGTGCGAGTTGACGGCCTCATGCCAGCAACAGTGGAATTCGCTCGCCGAAGCCGTCGCGTGAACGAGGTTTGCCTGCGCTAGCGACTGATCGCGCGACGCCGATCTATAGCGTCGCGTCGCTCGTCGCTGTCGCGTGCATTTTCGCGCTTATGGAGTTTGGGCTTGAGAGCTGATAGGCGGTTTAGGTGGTATTATACAGTGCTAAGAAAGTGCAACACCCGGCAGTTTTTTCTGACACCCGCTCAACGAGGGTAAGAAAAAAATAGGATCTTCACAGGCAACTGCGAAAAGTTGCAGCACAAAACGGCAATTATCCCGATAAAAGATCAAGTTAGCATATCAAACCCAACTCATAGTTGATAAGTTTTCAATCGAGAAACATTAGTTTTGAAGAAAAGCGCGTACAAGTTACGCATGGGACGGGCGCACGTTTGGTGGACGCATTTCTCTAGGTTTGCCGGCGTGCATACCTACTTTGCTATATTCTGAGCATTTTTCAATTAGGTAATAGACAATGCTCAGAATATAACCATAGAGAAATAAAAAAAGAAGGTTAAGAGTGGACACTCCCGTGGACCCCAGCGGCCCAATCGACCCTAGCACACCTGGTGGTTGGTTGAGAGCAAGTGGCGTGCGCTTCCTGTTTCGGTTTCACTGGCGCAAATTTTGAATTACTTTGGCGTAACCGACGTTTGGCCATGACGAACGTTCATGATTTCAGACCACTTTTCATCGCCCAAGTGGATAGTTTTGTAGGTCGTTTTGATTTAAGCTATTCCCTGTTTGTTTTGTTTCAGTGGTTCGTGCGAATTGGTCGTGACGTATTTTATTTCGATTAAGGTTATAATAAAAAGAGATGCAGGTAATGATAATTCACTACGGTTTTATTCATCACGCTTGTGTTTTTCTTTTGGAACAAGTGATCAATGTATATATCCGTCAAAGAGACAGAGTATCCGCAATGTTTTATTCAAAGGCAAGGTAGAGTCTGAGAATATAAAAAGCACAATATGACAAAGGTAGACAGCAAATGCATCTCGCCTTAGAAATAAATTGTAACATATACAGAGAAAACACAGACAACGCACACATCGCTATAGTTGGCAGAATCCGAGAAGCTGGTGGAGTATGACACGCTGGGCTAGGGGTAAGTAAGGATCTATGGCAAAAAAAAAAACACATCGCACAATGCTGATGAAGAAGGAAGAAGTGACAGACACAGCAATGAAGTCGCGAATCACGCTTGGGGTTAACCGAAATAATGCATAGAAAAAAAGAGCGCACAGAAACCACACGACACAATATAGCAGAAAGGCAAAGGTGCAGTGTGCTGGCTGTGCTTAAGAACAGCTAGTCCAAAATGAAAAAAAAAGCAGACTTGACGCCTGCTTGTCCTCAGAAAGGTAGGGCTTTGCAGCTTGCTCACTACGTGAAAGACAAACTTTATGCTACAACACTGGAAGGTCTTGTGGCTCTTCTTATGCGTTGCCTTCATCAAAAGTTAAGATCCAAAGTGATTTGCGTCTGGGTGTTGCTTTGACGCTTGCGAGCTAAAATAGATTGTAGTCATCACTTATCCAGAATTGTGGACCTTAATTGGTGCTACGAGAGCGGTATTACAGGGCTAATAAACAGCAGAAGGAAATACTTTGGCTCATTATTTGTCACAAAGGCTCTACATCGTACGTTATCACTCACAAGCTATATAAAAATAAAATGGCAGCGTCCGCAGCCCCATCAAACGCTACAAGTTTAAGTATTTTTTTGAAAATTTCGATGGGCGAGATGAGGAGGTTGATGAGGAGCTAAAATACGAAAAGCGTGATAACGTGAACCATGCCCACTTCATACTGTGTTCCTTACCCGCTCGAAGACATTCAACAAGCGGTTTTGTTATCGATATATTACTTGAGGCTGGAGAAAAAAGCATACGCAGTGACCAAGCGACCCACAGTAAAGTGTGCAGTTCGCCCGAATTTGCTACAAAAATACAGACAGAATACCCAACATTCTTTTTAAGGTTATGCAATTAAATCACTTCGAGGCGAATACACAGTGTCCCTACTCCTCATAGCGGGTACCAAAACAATGTATGCAACGAAGGAGTGGTTAGTCCAGTTTAACTGAATATAAGCATATAAGACCATAATGAAGTCTGCTGTAACGAAGTATAACATAACAAGCTATTGCAGGATTCGGCTCAACTCGAATACTTTAGTGTAACCCGCCGCTAATTGCTAACCTTTGAACTTGTCGAGCTGTATGCCTGAGATTGAAGACTGGAACCTAACCTTATCTAAGTTTCGGTTCACAAAACGCACATTCCAACATAAACGAACCCGGCAAAACATTTTCAGAAACTTCGCGCGACACCCAGCAGAGCAGAAATGAAAATCGCCAACACTTGACAGATGGTGATACAAAACATTGCACACTTTCAGGTATGTGCAGTGGCCTCAATCATGGCAAGAAAGTGAGATTCAAGTTGTTGTACGTATGCAAAAGCTGCTTCTGATGCACAGTGAGATTCCCAAAAAGTTTGCTGGGGACGTGGTATGCTTTGAGCATTGTGAAATACTGGTGGGTCCGCTGTGCTGCTATTTTAGCTTGCAGATGTTTAATGGTTTGCTTGTACTTCATTGATGGAGGACATTGTCGCTGGCACACAGGAACGCACTGCAATAAACAAAAATGGATGTAAAAGCGAAGAAACAACTAATCCCATACGAGCACTTTCCTCGCTCTTTCAGACCCAAGGTGCACAACTTTCTGTGGTGGAAAGTTTTTGATTCCACTACCTAAAAACAAAACCATTCACAATGTTGACAATGCACACAAAAAAATGAAAAATCACTGAGAGCCCACCCTTACTTTTGTAAGTGCACACGTAGTGTCCTTTTGAGGATAGGTTTCCTCAGAATGTCCTAAACACAAAATAGCACATTAAAAACAGCTGGAATAAAAGCATAGTCAACCATTTCCTCTAGGGCACTCAGACATGGAGCTGTTGGCGGAGACGTCTTCTGGAGGGTCTTGTGAAGCTTGTTCAGTGCCTCGGACAGTGCTGTCGGAACAATATTGCGAGCGGCCTGCGGAAGTCTCTGGTGTTGAAGTGAACATACAACTTACCGGTCACACAAGTTCCTTTTGTGACAGCTGAACGACTGGTTAAGGTTTTCTCCGGCAAGACGAAGTCAGCAGAAATTCTTTCACCAGCTACAGGGGGAGCTGCCACCTGCAGAGGTTTGGTCAACAGTCAATTTGGGTAAAAAAAGAAATCGCGACACTGAACGCATTCTGCTCATCGGGGCAACCTCAATGTGTGGGAGCCGCTTTTTGAAGCCTCTACCGCAGGTCCGGAAGAAATGAAATTACGACAATGTGTCAGTAAGAGGCTTAAAATAGCACAAACTGAAGCTCATCCGCACTTTGCAAGTGCAGCTTCTGCAGTCATGTCACAGTCACTATTTGAAGCGACGCTCAGAGAACGTGCATATATGTGCAGTTGGTACAAGTTACAAAGCTTGTAGCATGGGGAAACTTAAGCAGCTCTTTCAAACGCATAAATTGGTCGAACGTGGAAGAAAAGAGAAGGCACCAACTAGGAAACAAGTATTTGTGATTTTTGGAATTATCAACAGTGCCAGCTTTTACCGATGAAAGGTATATGTACATGTGCACTCAGGCTTGAAGATAACGTGAAATAGCCCTTTAAAGTCTTTCAAACAAGTTTGCGCAGGGTCAAGAGCATCAAAAAACGACGAAATGTAAAGCTGCTGTTAGGAAGGTAATAGCCCACAATTCACAAAATTTAAGACTTTCCAAGTGTTACTTCTATAGTGAGGTTTCTCCATCAGCTACAAAGATCTTCGTGGTTAACTGTCGCCACTGATTCAATACAAGTGGCTGCTATTGGACATATTTGAGTTTCAGTCAATCATTTACATGGTGCAGCTGGTTGCACACTGGGAACAGCCATTCTTGTTAGTCCTTGTGTGCCCAGGGTCCATGAAACTTTGAGCAGTAAAATGGTCGCTACAACCCTGTACGTTGCGTACAATAGGCTGGCCGGCTTACTCAGGAGATCATCGCGTCCAGCATACTGCATCCATGCTTTCTTCCTGCATTGGCAATGAACTATCAGCTGAAAGGGGAAGTGCTTGAATAGTGATTTTTATTGTTACCCTCACTGAGCAAGTACGAACAGTAAGCCTAAAGACATGCAAACCATACAAAAGCTTTAACACACCTGCCGTCCCGTGGTATGCTGAAGAAACTCGTCCCAGGCTTCTTGTGGGTTTCGCCATTGTTGAAGCACCACGATACACAGCAGTAGCTGCCGTAGCTTGGACCGCCGGACGGTATGGCATCAGCGCGGGGTCTGAAATGTTTAGTAAGTGGATGCTTCGCTGTCAAATTACGAAAAAATATATGTGCACGTCATAAGTGTACCAACAAACCCCTTTGAATGATTAGCTAATCGATGCAAAATAAAAAACCAGTGATACATCTCTGACCCATAAAACTGTGACTTACAAAGATATACGTCAAGACCACGTACAAAGATCTTCAAAAGTTTCCAGGCCGCTATCCTTTGTACTGCAATGGTATTGCGGCCTGGGAACTTTAGAACACCTTCGTATTACGCAGCTCAGCGTATCATTGGGAAGAAAATCGTAGTTGAAATTTGTGCGGTAAAATTATATTGGAAACGTCAAAAAAATTGTGAGCAGCTTGCACTAGTGGCACAAGGCTAGCAAAGAAACGAAAATATGGCCACTTGGCTAGTCCAGATTTGCCTCCGGCACACCAAGAATTATTCGTGTTCCGAGCTTCGGGAAGACGTCGTGAAGCATGCGAGGCCCAGCGAACGCTTCTCAATATTTTGCACCGAGCACCGAGCCTATGACCTAGCTGCCCAGCTATGCTCAGCGCACAGACGCTCGCGTCCGTGGCAGACGCAGCACGCGTCGCCTCGGCTTGACGCCGTGCCGCCTTTGCTATACTGCATACGTTGCACAATGTTCCCGTCTAGCCGCCGCATAGAGCCACAAACTTTCTTTTTAGCGAACCTCCCAGTCCTTACAAGCTTCAGAAAAAGGTTACAACTGCGTGAATGAGACGCCCCGTAAGAAACAAACTCGCACACACGAAGCGCAACGTGTGTGGTGCATCTTCTATGTTTGTTGCATGGTGTCTTATTCGCG